>JAAAKG020147240.1:0-10498 GCA_010014905.2 Druon quercuslanigerum
TTATTTTTTATAAAAAAAGATTTTTTAACAAAATAGTTAAATCTTTAACTAAAGAGATACATTTTCAACAAAAAACATTAATTTTCTACCACAAAAAAAAAATTTGGACTCAAAAAGAAGAATTTTTAATAAATAACACACATTTTCAAACAAATAATTGAATTTTGAAACTTAAAATATAAATTTTAAACTAAAATGGCAAAACATGAATTTTTATTATAGAATATTATATTTTCAACCGAAAAAAAATTTTGAATTTTTAACCCGAAAATGTTACTTATCTGCCAACAAGGTGAATTTTTAACAAAATAATTTACATTTTAACTATAGAGATGAACTTTCAACAACAAAAAATAATCTCCAAAAAAAAAAAAATAATTTTTAGCCAAATCACCAAATTGTTAAATTTTAATCTAAAAAAGTTTAAAAATAAACGTTCTGACAAAAACAATGATTCTTGAACAAAATAAATAAATTTTTAGCCAAATTGTTGAATTTTTAACTAAAAAAAAAGGAAATTTGAATTTTTAAATAATTAGTTAAATTTACAACTAAAAAGATAGATTTTTAACTCAAAAAATGAATATATCTGCATTTTTTAAATATTAGTTTGAAAATAAATGTTTAAAAAGAAATCAATAATTTTTTAACAAAATAGTTAAATTTTTAAATAAATACATTGTTCGAAAAACTTTTTTTAAAGAAAGCATTTTTCAACAAATAATTATATTTTTATTAAAAAAAAAAGCCGTCATTTATTAACATGCAATCATTTTTCAAAAATTGGTTTATTATTTGAAATTTCATCAGTTAAAATTTTGTGATTTTTAAAATCATAAAAAAACTATTTTATTAAAAAAATAAACTAATAAATATTTCAGTTAAGAAAATTAATGCAAAAAAAAGAATTTTTGTAGAAATAGGAAAATCTTTACACAATAAAATTCATTTTAAACTAAGACAGATAATTCAGAAGCTAAAAATATATTATTAATTTACAATTAAAAAAAAATAGTTTCAATAAGAAATAAGATTTTTCAACAAAATCTTTAAATTTTTAACTGAAGAGATAAATTTTTAACAAAAAACACTAATTTTCTACAAGAAAAGACAAATTTCAACAAAATAAGTCCAACATAACACACATTTTGAAACAAAGAATTTAATTTTTAAACTAAAAATATAAATTTTTAAATAAAATGGCAAAAGTTAAATTTTCAATTCGCAAGTAATAATATTTCTAAAAAAAAAAGAATTTTTTAACAAATAACCGCAAGGATAAAATTTCATATTACTTAACTTCTTATTTAGAAAAATTAAGTTTTATCAAAAAAAAACCTAATTTACATTTTAACTATGGAGATGAATTTTCAACAAAAATTAATAATCTTCTCTAAAAAATAATGTTTAGCCAAATTGTTGAACCTTCTACTAAACAATTGCATTTTTCCGCCAAATTGTGGCATTTTTAATTTAAAAAACAAATAAATTAAGTTTTCTAAAAAATAGTTAAATTTGCAGCACAAGATATAAATTTTGAATTGAAATGAAGAATCTTCATAAAAAATTAGGACTTAATTAAATTGTTCCATTTTATACTAAAAAAGTTCAAAAATAAATTTTCCAACAAAAAACAATGATTTTTTAACAAAATAAATAAATTTTTAAGCAAAAGGACTGTTTCTAATTTTGAAAATAAATTTTTTTTAATGGCTGAAATAATACATCCCCTTCCTTTCCTCGTTTCTCAATCTAAATCTTGCTATTCTGTTCCATCTTCTCTCAGCCCATCCCTTTTCTAAATATTTTGGCACTTCTTCTTTTTTATGATCTTATACCATTTATTAAATTTGGATTTACCAATCATTCCCAAGTTTCCATTAATTTACTTTCCCTGTCACTTTAACCAATTCTTTATAGCTTACTCCATTCCCCTCTCCTATATTCCTTTCACTAAAAAACTCCCACCTTTCTTCTTCCCATCTTGTATGTTCTACCGCTGTCCCTTCCTTTTTTTCTACCTCCTTCAAACACTTTTTCGCTAACTCCCCTCTCTTGCCCTCCCTTAATCCCTCCCTTTTCTCACATTATTTTTTTAATCTCTCCGACAAAACAGTTACACACATTTTCAGAGTTTAATTGGAACCTCATCTATACCAGGTGCCTTTCCTTTATTTATTATTCCCATCACCTTGACTATTTCTTCCCTTGTTCCGTCCTCTTCCTTATCTCTTTCTCTACCATATTTTCATCCTCTTCTAACTTTTCTCTCTACTCTTCTTAGCAAATCCATAAAATATTTTTCCATTCTACCATCTCAATATCCCGATTTACAATTTTTCTTCTCTCTCTCTCTCTCTCTCTTTTTATCTACCTTCTATACCCCTTTTTCCGACTTTACCTTCTCTGTCTCTTAATCAAACCTTTTATTCTCTTCCTATTTCTTTTGATCGCACAACTCAGTATACTCCTGCTTTTTCTTCTATATTCTTCGCCCCTACTTTTTCTTTTTCTCATTTTCGTAATTCCTTTCTGACCTTCTTTTTCTCTTTATAATCTTCATCTTATCCACCTCTATTCTTTTCTTTATTAAACTCTTTTTTGCTTGTGCACTCCAATCCTATTTGTATTTTTCCTATCATTTTTTCCATGCCCTCGTTCATATTTCCCTCTCCCATTTTTATATTTCTGATTTTTTCTCTGAACCGTTCTTTCTCTTCCATTTCCCAATCCCATTTTGCTGCTCTTTTTACCTTTGCTTCCTTTTTATCCATATTGCTATTACTTTTTTTCCCTCCTAATGTCACTATTAAGGGAAATTAATCTAAATCAATATAACCTCCTACCTCTACATTCTTGACCTTCTCTCTTACCTCACCATCCACTATCACATAATCAATTATTGTTGCCCTTTGAGCGTGATTTTCTTCCTCTCATTTCTCCACATTCCCTTCATCCTCTATCTCCTGTTCTCTCATTAAAATCCTTACCTATGATAAGGCCCTTGCGTATTATCTTCCATCAATTCTTTCGTTTCTTTTACTTTCTCCTACATATCACCGTCCACATAACCGCCCACTATCTTTTACTTCTCTCCTCGCATCTCTACCTATTCTACCATTAATCCTTCATTTTGTTCTTTCCTCTCTTCCTTATATGTGGATGGTGATAGTGGATGGTGGGGTACCATTCACTATCACATAATCAATTATTGTTGCCCTTAGAGCGTGATTTTCTTCCTCTCTCTTCTCTCCATTACCTTCCTCCTCTATCCCCTGTTATTGCCTTGAAATCCCCACCTATTATAAAGCTAATCTCTTCCTTACTATCTTGCATCAATTCTTTTATTAACTCTGCTTTCTCCTACATATAACCGTCCACATAACCCCCCACTATCTTATACTTCTCTCCTCCCATATTTACCTCTTCTACCATTAACCCTTCATTTCGTTCTTTCCTCTCTTTCTTACCTTTTATTGTAAAACATTCGTTTCTTACTTTTATCGCTATTCCTCTCATTGCTCTGCCCTTTTTATTCTTCCTCTTTGAATTTTTAACTTGCTACTTGTAACGTATGGGTAACCTTCCCCTTACTCTTTCCCATCCCTTTTTATCTAGCCACGTCTCCACCATTATTACTAATTCCCATTGTATCCAATTTCTCATAAACTCCCTATCCTTTTTCTCTAATTCTGCTATATTCGAGTACATAACCTACTTTCTTCTCTACATTCGTTTCTCGTCTCTTTTTTCTTCCCACTATTTCTTGTTTTCTTATCTTCCGTTTCTTTCTCTCTTAGTTTCCCAACACCTCATTTCTTCCTATCTGTTCCTATTCTTCATCCAAATCCCACCATATTCCATCTATCTGTATTCTCTAATACTTAAAACATGTTCTTCTTCCCTTTTTCCTGTTCTCTTCCACTACTTTCTTTAACTTATACTGCATATTCCTTTCTACTAATGTCAAATCCTTATCTATTGTCTCCGAGGTTCAATATAACATCCTCTTCTTTGTCATCACTTCCCTCTTATATTCCCATTTCTTTAGCTTCACCAGTTCCATTCTCTCCCCTCTTCGCTCTTCCCTTTCTAAATTTTTCACTTCCTCTATCTCTACCTTAGCATCAATCCTTTTTTAGTACTTCTTCCTCTGATTCCTTCAGCTGCTTCCCGTCTAATCTTATACCTTTCATCGTTATGTTTTTCTTTCTTTCTTTCCTCTCTTTCTTTTCTATTTGTTGTTCTAGTATTCTCAGTCTTTCCTTCTCCGTATTCCAACTTTCGCCCCCACAAAAATCCAGGTTGCATCTTCTCTACCTTTTTATTATTATCCTCCTGCTTCTCTAGCTTTTGCTCCAATGACTGCATCTTCTTTTGAAACTGTTCCCTAATTTCTTCCCATTGTTTAATTTCTTTTCTAAGTTCAGCCATTTTCTGCCTAAATTCTTTCCTTAACTCCTCTCCCCTTTTTCCTGCTTTTTTCATAAATTCCCGTAACTTCTATTATGACTTTGCGAATTTTTTTCAGTCTTTCCTCTGATCTTCGGTTTCATCTTCATTTCTTTCAGCCCACTTAAACTTCTCACCCTTCTCTACAAAACTCTGCTTTTCTGGCGAAGATCTAAACATTTTTGGATATTTTAAGTTAGAACCTAAATCGTCTTTATCTTCACTGCTTGGTCTCTCCCCTCTCTTCCTTTTGATACAAGCCTCAATCAATTCCACGCTTTTTGCGCTTTATCTCTCCTTCTCTACAGTTTTTCTGTACTTCCCTTTGCCTTCCTTTCTTTAATCTCCCCTTTCGGTGTCTGCTATCCGAAAATCCAATTTAAACGCTCCCGGCTTCTATCATTCCCTGCCTCTATCTATCGTCGCATTCTGGTACCTCTCTTGCCTTTCTCCGTCTCTACACAACCCTGGTAATACCAACCCGTTAAGCCCAGTCTTCCTTCCCTCTCGCAATTCTTTAAGTAACCTAACCTTAACTTCCACACAAATCTGTCGCAATCCTCAAAATTATCTCCATTCCCTTTTCAATCTCACAATCCAATCAATCAATCTCTCACATCCAAACGCTTCCACACACATCCAGAATCCACTCAACTTAAATTTCACCACAAATATAAGAAAAACTCAGCATCAACAATTCCCACTACTTTACACTTTCATGCCGGAAACAAAATCCATAGACGTATAAAGTATAGACCGCCAGCGCTTTGATGTACCGCCCGTTCCTGTTTAGAGAGAGAGAGAGAGAGAGAGAGAACGATTTTAGTCAGTACTTCTTTCTCTTTCTACTGAGTACTTCTTTCTCTTTCTAGTGGGGTCACGTGCGCAAGTCGACTGTTGACGCGCTCCGCTCTCGCCAGCCCACGTGACCCCAGTAGAAAGAGAAAGATGTACTCACTAAAATCTTTCTCTCTCTCTCTCTCTCTCTCTAAACAGGAGCATCGGTGGATCAAACAGACTGTCGGTCTATACTTTATACGTCTATGCCAAAATCTATGAACCTTAAACTTTCAAGTAATCATAATATTGCATCAATTGAGATTCCTCACGCAAGAGAGTCAACTTTTTTGTGTATAGTTGATTTTGAAAAACACACAGAGAAAAGGGAACCGACTGTGATTCCTGTAAAATGAAACATTTGCAAAAATTATTTTAAGCAAAATAAAAAATAAATTAATTTTAAAATTAAAATATTTTTCTGAAAAAAGATCTTTTTCTTTCCCTTCGCGGGATTTCGAACAACGGGTCTTCCGATTGCGAGTCAGGTGCTCTTACCACTAAGCTACTAAAGAGATCGATAGAGGAACTTTTTTCAGAAATACGTTACGAATGTTGCAGGTTTTGGGTCTACTACTGCTTCATTCAGTCACGTCAGAAGTCTATGGAGGAGTCATTCAAACCCCCTTCGTGTATTATGATAATCCCAATTACAGTTTCGCTTACAAAGTGAATGATCAAATAACAGGTGATTCAAAAAATCAACAAGAGGTTCGAAATGGTGACACAGTGAGAGGATCCTATTCGCTGATTGAGCAGGATGGGTCGCGAAGGATTGTGGATTATCATGCTGATTCTACTAATGGATTCAACGCAGTTGTTTACAAAGAAAATTCACCAACCCAATTTTCTCCATTAACTTATATTGCACCTGCTGAACCTGTCTTAGAAAGGGTTCAAGTTCAAAATCAAGATCCGCATGACCTTCACAATTTAAAGCAAATTTTTGTCTCAAATACTGAACAATCTGCATTCAGAGATGATGCACAAAGAGTTATTTTGCCTGCAAATTTAGGAAGAATCAATAGAGCAATGTTGGAAAAAATGGAGATGATCGCTCCTGGCTATGTTGCACTTGCTGCAAAAATTAATGTGCCTCCTGGATACTATGCGAAAAATGGTTACATATAGATAATTACAAAATATTTTTAGCTTTGTTATAATAGCCTAGGACTTATTTAATTCATTATGTTACATTATTCTTAGTTTATGAGCAACAATATGGAAAATTAATTCTTGTTAAAAAAAAAATAAATATATTTATTTGCTCCGCTGGGAATCGAACCACAGGACCGTCGGTCAAGTGAATTTCCCTTAAGCTACTAAACAGATGAAAAGAAAAATCCTTTTTCATAAATATACGAAGTATTCAAATTGTTCAACGATCTGTTTTGTTTTGGTTTTGTTTTTTCTAAATAAAAATCTTCTTGAAACCTCTCTAGTAGCTTAAGGGAAAAGCACCGAAAGGCAAACGCAAGTTCTGTGTTTCGATTCTCAGCAGAGAAAAGAAGAGACTTTTTTCAAAAAAAAATTGTTTCAGTCCTAGCTCCATCTAGTCCGAAAAGACGTTAATAATGTCTATTATCCTCTGAGCATAATACAGATTCCTTGAAATTTGAAATACGTAACTCCTGGCAAAAAAAGCGTTTAGTTCTGAAAACAATCATTCTTCTTTCGATCTCTTTAGTAGCTTACGGGAAGACCGGCAAATTGGAGTTATGTGGTTCGATTCCCAGCGGAGCGAAGGAGATTTGTGTTTTCAGAAAAATAATTTTATTTAAAAAAATTGTAAACCATAGCTCCATCTAGTCTGAAAAGACGTTTATAATTTCTGTTATTCTCTGATGGTAATACAGATTCTTCGACAAATTTGAATACGTAACACCAGGCAAGATAATGCGATTATTTCTGAAAAAAAGGATTCTTCTTTCGATCTCTTTAGTAGCTTAAGGAAAAACTCATTTTATTTTTAAACATTTTATATCATAGCTGCGTCTAGTCTGAAAAGACGTTAATAATTTCTGTTATTCTCTGGGGGTAATACAGATTCTTCAAAAAATTTGAATACATAATACCTGGGAAGATAATGTGTGTATTTCTGAATGAGGTTCTGTGGTTTTATTGCCAGCGGAGCGAAGAAGATTTTTTTTTAAGAATAAAAACAATGTTATTAATAGAAAATGTACACTATAGCTCTATCTAGAATGAAAAGACCTTACGAATTTCTGTTATTCTGTGATGATAATACAAATCCGACCGGCAAACTGAAGATTTGTGGTTCGATTCCCAGCGGAGCAAAGGAGATTTGTTTTCTCAAAAAGAAACTAATTTTAAAACATTTTTAACCATACTTTTATCTAGTCTGAAAAGACGTTAATAATTTCTGTTATTTTCTTATGGTAATACAAATTCTTCAAAAAAAATTTGTAAATAATACCAGGCAAGATAATGCGTGTATTTCTAAAAAAGGTTCTGTTGTTTTATTCCCAGTGGCGCGAAAGAGAAGATTTTTTTTAGAAAAAAAAAACAATTTTTTTAAAATGCTACACTATATTCCCATCTAGTCTGAAAACACCATAAGAATTTATATTAATCTCTGATGATAATACAGAGTCGTCAACAAATTTGGATATGTAACACCAGCGGAGCGAATTAGAAGATTTGTTTTTGATGAAGAAACAACGATTTTTTTTTTTTAAATTTGAACCACTGCTCCATCTAGTCTGAAAAGACGTTAAGAGATTCTGTTACTCTCTGGTGATAATGCAGATACCTTGAAAAATTTGGAAAATACACCAAATAATTATAACATAAATAATTTTTGTCCGCTGCAATTTTCTATTTTATAAATATATTGAAAGTTATTAATATTTTTTTTAATAATGATAAATATATGTTATCTATTTCAATGAAATTTAATAATAAAAAAATTTAACGACAATATATTTTGTATATAAAATTTAAGGTAAATATTAACGTTTTTTTTAATTAAAATTAAACTATCTACCGTGTAATTGTAATGAGCTGTTGGATATTATTTTCAATAAAAAAAACATACCTCTCATGAGACTTCAGAGGTTAAGTGTCCATACTTTTTAAATACATTCTAAACCTATTCGTAATAATTTTTTTTAGATTTGATAATTTTTGAAATTTTAAACCAAATTTCAAAAAATAGTTCCTTCTCTTCATTAACCTTTAAAAAGTATTAAGAGAAAATAGTTGCAAGTTTAAATGACAAAAACGTAAATTTTTTTCTTCTTTCATGAAAATGTTTTATCATTGCTTCTCAAGTTATTGAAATCAAGGAAACTTTATTTTATTTGATTCAAATTTAAATTTATTTATTTTGAAAGCTCCTAATTCAAAATGATATAATTTTAAAAGCTTTAAAAATTATTAGATTTTATTATTCTTCTTTTTTCTACAGAAATCTACTGGGTCACGGTTCTGTTCCGAGCCAAAAGAAAGTAAACCAGTGACAGTTTCCTACCTTATCGACTGAAAGTAATACAGATCTTAACCATATCACTGAATGGTAATGTAGGTTTCTGTTTTATCACTGGTCGCATTTTAAAGCTTTTATTTTTAAATTTTTCATTACTAAAGTTTTAATAAATATTGTCAGACTTTTATAGTTTTATATTTGTTATAAAAAATTGAAGTGAACAAATCAACAATTTCTATTAATTTTTCAAAAAGAAAATTTACTTTCCAATACTTCTTTTGATTAATATTAAGTTTCATCAAGGTCTTCCGAAGTCTTATAAATGACCATTTTGTGCAAGAAGTCTCCGTTAGCATCTCTAATTGCACATTTTCTCGGAATAAAGGGAGTTTTAAATAATCGTAGCACTAAAAATAATATACTGGATCATGATTAAACGTAATTCAAAAAAACTTTTATAAATCGAAAGATAACGTCACTATGTACTTTGAAAGTCTTATAAATGAGCTATTTGGTATTTATATTTTTAAAAAACAATTTTGTTGAAATAGCTTCTGCTTTTATTTAAAAATTTCTGGGTGGCAATTTCCTAAAGTAAGACAGTATTAAATACCAAAAAAAAGTTTTTTTGATACTTTATATAAATGTCAACTAAAGAAAGAATAACAAATTATAGCTGCAGTAGTAAGCCAAATTACAATGCAAGAAGTCTCCGTTAGCATATTATATAACACCTTTTCTCCGAATATTCTCGGACGTATATGACAATACTCAATTCAAAAACAACTTCTGTTGATCGAAACTGAAATACATTAGAGAATTCCAAAATTTCATAAATAATAAGTTTGGTATCAATATTTTTAAACAAGTACTTCCAGGTAATACGCAATTTCTGATTTACAATCTTCTAAAGTAATAAAGCATCAAATATCATAACAAAAAATAACAAATTATAGTTGCAGTAGGAAAAAAAATTATAATGCGAGAAGTCTCCGTTAGCATCTTCGATTACACCTTTTATATGAATTAAGGAGAATTTAAATAAACGTAGCACTAAAAATAGCACTAAAAGTAGCACAATAATAATACAAAATAACTTTTGTTAATCGAAACTTAAAGTCACTAAGTACTTTCAAATCCTTATGAATCATCAATTTGTTAATTTTATTTTTTGGTAATTATTTTCAGGCAAAAGGTTTCGTTTTTAATCAAAAATTTCTGGTTTTCATTTGTCTAAGTTATACTTTCACAAGAGAGACAAATTATAATATGAGAAGTCTCCGTTAGTATCTTTAATTGCACCTTTTCTCGAAATAAAGGGACTTTTAAATAATCTTAGCATCAAAAATAATATACAATTTAAAATAACTTCTGTTGATCGAAACTGAATTGCATTAAGGTCTTCCAAAGTTTCATAAATCGTCAATTTGCTAATTATATTTTTAAACAATTATTTCTAGGTATTAATTTATGTTTTTTGTTAAGAAATTCTGGTTCGTAATTTTCCAAAGCAATAAAGTATCAAATACCATAACGAAAAATAAAAAATTATAGTTGCAATAGGAAGCCAAATTATAATGCGAGAAGTCTTCGTTAGCAACTTTTTATTACACTATTTATCTGAATTAAGGGAGTTTTAAATAATCTTGGCATTTGAAATAACGAACTAGAATATTAATGGTTAAACAAAATTTAAAATAACTTGTTCGGAGCGAAACGTAAAGTCAGTTTCGAGAAATATTACAAATATCAGTTTAACTA
>JAAAKG020147241.1:0-10498 GCA_010014905.2 Druon quercuslanigerum
TTTTTTTTGCGCCTGCTAGGCCTTCCCCCCCGAGGAAGGGGCACCGCCGACTGGGCGCCATTGTTTAATCCCCCCCCCCCCCCCCCCCTTTACTTATATCGCCTAAAAAAAATTTTGTAAAGCTACAATAAACTTTTTCCTACAACTCTGCGAAAATGTCATTCTTTTACCTATTATCCTTTCCGAGAAAAAATTCTAGAAAAAACATCACTTTTTCGGGCCAACAAGGTAGAAGCCACCCTTAAGCCTTAAGACGAAAAGGGAATTTTCATTATACTTATTTTTAAATTAAAGATATATGAACTAAATAAGTTATTTTAAGCTAAAAAATAGACATTAAAAATGGTTTATGAAATCGAAGAAAATAATCTTTCATAATTTTCATTGCTTATTGAACAATAGTTTTTAAGGTTTATTGTTTTTCTCTTTCACTTTAGGTAAAAGTTGCAACTGTTATTTAATCCTAAAATTAAAAAGGAATTAAAATAAATAAATACAATAAATATACATTGTATATAATATTTTATAAAAAATATTATAAAATCTACACTATTTTCTTTTCAAATACATATTTAAAATCAGTAAATTTTACGATTTTCGCAAAATTTTTTTGATTCAAAAGATTAAAAAAGTATTAAAGATCATTATCTTTTACCCAGAACTACCAGAAAATTATTTTTATTTATCAAATACTTTTTTTTTAAGACTTTCGCCTTGCAATATTTGAATTATCAGCCAACAGCATAGGTGGCGCGACCACACGGCTTCCGACAACTCTCATGAAAAATTATTTCTATAGGGCATTCAGAAAAGTGGCATGGGTGTGTAATCTATCTTTAAAGATGGCGAAGATGGTCTTCTTGTGTTGTGTTAAGTTACTTATTTAAATTTACGAAAAGTAAATTTTAATTTATCTACGCCATGTCTAATCATTTTTAAAATACTTATTGGGTAAGCGAAAAGTTTTTCAAATCTGGGCACCTGACTTATAGCTCGATTTTGCTTATACGCTGCCGTTCTAGGTTTGGCTGCTGAGGACACAGCAGACGACAGCTTTCATTTCACCTTACGATAAACTTTCGCCAAATAGCATGTAATCTTTAAGAGCCGAAAATTTTACATGCAAGAAAATTTAACTCCAGTTTTTTCTGTGCTTGAAGTCTCTTCAAATCTTATAAAATTCTTTAAAACAATGAGATTCTCTCCGAAATCTTTAGTAGGCAATTTTCTTAAATTCTTGAATCTGTACTCTTAAAATCTTGCAAAAAAAATATCCTTCATAATCCTTTGGAATCATTAGAAAAAACCTTAAAACATTTTTAATTTTTACAGTATAAATAATTGATATTTTGTTTGATACTTAATCAAAATCCTTATTATAGGGAGGTCTAAAATTTCAAAAATCATCTTTACGTAATTAATAAACGTGCCCTGATCAAAAATGAAGAACAGGCGTTCTGTGAAAAAAGTTTCAGCTTAGAGCAAAAAATTCTTTTTAAAAATAATTGTAAAATACAGTAAATTTAAAATTGTATTTTTAGTAGAGTAAAGAGGTGAGAGAAGTAAATTCTTTTTTTCTCCATTTAGAAATCGGTAATTTAGAGACAAAGTTGGAAATGATCCCGAATGTGATTACGCATTCCAGAGGGATAATCAGGGATTCCCTAACACTTTGTGAGAATTCCAGATGCCGCATGCATAATTTCTAGATCACGTATTCTAAACTGAAGTAACTGTCTAAATTGGTGTAAATTACAAGGTGAAGTAACGTAATCTGAAAAATATCTTTAATTGTTATTAAACTAAAGAGTTTTATGTTTAAAACTTATTCAAACGCACATTTTTTAATTAGGATCAAGTAATTGCAAGTTATCTAATAAAAAACTAAGATCTTACTCTCTTTCATGAAATTCCGTGTGAAAAGTAATTTTAAGTGGTCAAGCTTTGAAAAAAATGTAATTGAATTTAAGCTTAACACACTGCGAAGTGTTTTGCAAAAAAGGTTTCAATACATGAACAACAAATATTATTGATACAGAAGCGTATTCCAAAAATGAAAAAATATATTATTTAAGTAGGGCTAGTTTTTAAGGTGAAAAAAGTTTAAATGTTAAACAAATTTGATATAATACTAGAATATCCGAAAGTTTAAGTTTTATAAAAAATTTATTCTTTCTAAGAGCGCAAGATTGTCAAAAAAGAAATTTTATTTTTATGTTAAGAAAATAACAAAATTATCTTAACTTCATTCAACTCCAGCCAACAATTTTGATAGTTTGAATTCATTTTCAAAAAGTTCTGAATTATCTTTAGATATAAAACTTTAAATCACGATATTCTTTCACACTTCTCATAAATTTTGAAATTTGCAAACAACCTATACAAAGTACTTGTAAAGAAACAAATTTTAGCAGGCTTTTTAAATTACAGAAATTTAAGGGTATTTCAAAAGATTCCAACAGATTACTTGCTCTAATTCTAAATGATTTTGAAGATTTCAAGCATTTTGAGAAGTTATACAGTAAAATTGTTTAGAGAATCTCAATTTTTCATGAACTTTTACAATATTTACATTACTGGATTTCAATGATCTTGATTACGAAATATTTTTAAATAATTTAAGGAATTTCAAAGGATTTTTAAGGATTCAGTGTGATACAAAAGTATTTTCCGGAATTTTGAAGGGTATCAGGAAATTTTAATGAGAATTTCAAGAGATTTAAAAATATTTTAAGTAATTTGAAAGTGCTTTGACAGATTTAAAGGGATTTTGAGGTATTTCAAAGAAACACTACATTTTTACAGAATTTAATGAGGTATAAAAAACGTTTTGTGAATTTTATAAGATCTTAATAACATTATTTAAGGACTTAATTCAGATTTTTAAAAATTGTGCTGCATTTCGAAGGACTTTTAGAAATTAAGAATGATTTCCGAGGATTCCCAACGCTTCTAGGAAATTGATTTTAGAGGATTTTATAACACTTCTAAATATTTAAAAATAAGACACCCAATTTCAAAGGATTTTAATTGATTTTAAGGGGATTCCATGTTTCACTTGATTTTGAGAGATTTCAAGAATTATCAAATTATTTAAATTTTATCCGCAGGTTTTAAAAGATTTAGCAAGACTTCAGCAGATTTATCGTAATTTCTAAGAATTTTCAAAAAATATAATGGATTTTGAGTAATTTTGTGAAACTTTATTGGCTTTTGAAAGATTTGATTTTAATATACGTTGATGGATTTTAAAATATTCGGGAAGATTCGCACGGATTAAAAATAATTCACTAAAGTTTAAATAGATTTTAAAGATGTCGAGGGATCTCTCAAGATTTCGAAATGTTACATTGATTTTTAAAGTTTTTAAATGATTTATGGAGATTTTAAATCTTTTCCACGGATTTTAGAAGCTCATAAGTCAATTTAAGAGGATTTTGAAGATTACAAGGGATTTCAAGAATTTGTACTGTTTTTTTCAAACGATTTAAAAATATTTTTAAAATTTTGTAATGGATTTCAAAGGATTCTCAAATATCATAAGGGATTTTAAACAATTTTAATGCCTTTAAAAAATTGCAATGATTGTTAATATATTCTAAGATACTTCAAAAAATTCATAGTTTCTTACAAATTTGAAGGCATTGCGTAAGATTTTTTAATAATTCATGAAATTTTAAGGACTCAAAGCATTTAAAAAAAATTTTAATAGCTTTTCACACATTTTAAAGGATGATAAGGTATTTGAAAGGGATTTTGAAGATTTAAAGTAATTTCAAGAAATAGTTGAAATGGTAAACAATACTTTCAAAAGTAAAAACGAGTGTTTATTAGAATATTAAAAAAAATATAGAAAGTAAATTGTAGTGGTATTCTAAAGTTTTAAAATTTTTTTAAAAGTTTTCACGGCATTTCATAAGATTTTCAAAAGGTTACAAAGGAATCAAGAAATTTTAATGGATTCTAAGTAATTTTAAGAGATTTGGAGATATTTCGAAAAAAGGAACAGTATTTTGAAAGATTGTAAAGGGATTTTAAGAGATACCAAAGTATTTTACCAAATTTGTAAGGTCTTATTTTGATTTATATGGGATTTTAAAGGATTTCAAAAGATTTCACGAAATTTCAAAAAAAATTTAAAGATTTAAATAAATTTAAGGAATTTTAACGGATATTGAGGTATTTTAAGGGTTTATACGACATTTAGAGATATTTCGAAAAAAGATACAGTATCTCAAAAAATCTAAAAACTTTTTCAAGAGATGCAAACGTGTTATATTTAATTTTTTAAAATTTAATTGAATTTTAATGACAGATTGAAAGGGTTTCAAAGTATTTAAATAGAATTTACGTATTTGACACAGTAACTAAAAATATTGTAAAAGAATAATGGGATTTCAAAAATTTCAAAAGATTTCAGGGAATTTCAAAAGATTTTCAAAGATTTCAATTGAATCAAGAAACTTGAAGAGTATTCGATATATTTCGATAAAGGCATAATATTTCAAATGTTTGGGAAAAAATTTCACGAGATACCAAAGCATTTTATCAATTTTTTAATAAATGAAGTGGATTTTTTTGGGATTTTAAAGATTTTAAAAAATTTCAAATTATTTCACTAAATTTTCAAATACTGTAAAAATTCCAAAAGATTTTAAGGAATTTTAAACAAAGAGATTTATAGTTATTTTGAAAGAAGTTGGAGATTCTAAATGACTTCAAAATATATAATCGAATTTTAAAAGATTTTTGAAATATTTAAAAGGATTTTAAGGATTGATGTGAATTTAAATGGGATTTTGAACATTTTAAAGGATTTTAAGGAATTTTAAGAAATTTCGCAATATTTCTTTAAAATGCTCGGTATTTTAAAGAATTGTAGAACTATTTTAAATATATCAAAGAATTTTACTAAAGTTGAAAAATTTGAATGAATTTTATTAGAGATATAAAGCTTTTACTTGATTTTAACCCATTAAGTTCTGACTGGACACATTCTCAAGATTTTTCTCAACGGCTCTATTAATAAAGAAATCGGTCATAGAAAAAATCAACACCACCTATTTCCGACCTAAAATTGTCTGACCTATCGATTCCTGAAGTTAGAATTTTAAAAAAATTCATATTTGAAAAGATATATTTGTTTATTTTACAAAAACACGAATTGCTGAATGAAAAGAATGTTTAATATGTAATTTTAGGATCGAAATCATCGGTAGATATTTTTTATTTGTGCATTAAAAGTGTCCATGTACTCTAGCCCTTAAAATGTAGTGGTAGGTTTTTTGAAATTAAACATGGCGGCATCCAATATGGCAGCCTAAAAAATTTTTTTTTACATTTTTCCTGTACTTTTTCCTACACTAACAATTTTTTTTCCATTTTTGATGAAAATTAGTGCAAATTAGTTTTTTTGGGTCGCTAATTAAAAATATGCTACCAGATTTTCAAAATTCAATATGGCGGATAGAATATGACTGCCAAAAATGTCAAAAAATGGTTCAATTTTCATGAAAATTCATATAAAGTTTTTTTTGGGTCAGTCATTACGAATCTGCTATCAGATTTTCAAAATTCAATATGGCGGATCCAATATGACTGCCAAACATTTAAAGAAAATATTTAATTTTCATAAAAATTCGTATAAGGGGGTGGTTTTACGGCTCGCTGATTACGAATCTATTATTAGATTTTCAAAATTTAAGATCTCGTTTTTTTAAATTAAATATCTTCATGAAAATTGAACAACTTTTTGAAATTTTTGGCAGCCATATTGGATCCGCCATATTGAATTTTGAAAACGTGATAACAGATTCACAATCAGCGACCCAAAAAATCATCTTGCACTTATTTTTATCAAAATTGAACAAAAATTGTTATTGCAGGAAAAAGTACATTAAAATAAAAAAATTTGAATTTAAGCCGCCATATTGGATGCCGCCATGTTTAATTTAAAAAAACCAACCACTACATTTTGAAGGCTAGAGTGCATGAACACTTTTAATGCACAAATAAAAAA
This sequence comes from Druon quercuslanigerum, assembly GCA_010014905.2. Classification (NCBI taxonomy): domain Eukaryota; kingdom Metazoa; phylum Arthropoda; class Insecta; order Hymenoptera; family Cynipidae; genus Druon; species Druon quercuslanigerum. The sequence goes on from JAAAKG020147241.1 coordinate 6,020, forward strand.
ATCTACGGACGATTTCGTTCCTAAAATTACATATTAAAAATTTTTTTCATTCGACAATTCGTGTTTTTCGTGGATTAAACAAATATATATTTTTAAATATGCATTTTTTGGGAATTCTAACAGCAGAAATAGAAAGATCAGACAATTTTACGTCAGAAGTAGGTATTGTCGATTTTTTCTATGACCGATTTCATAATTAATAGAGCCGTTGAAAAAAATCTTAAACATGTATCGAGTCAGGACTTAATAGGTTAAAAGATCTTCAATGATTTTGAAGAATTTTAAGATATTTTAAAAGAGTTAAGGTATTTTAAGAGATTTCGAGAAACTACGAAAGAATGTTTTTCTAAATGAGTCATGAGATTCTACAGAAGTGTAAAAGTATTTTCAAAGACATCTAAGAATTTATCAAATTTTTAAGGATTTAAGTATATTCAAAAGGATTTTGAGGAATTTAAAGGGAGTGTTATAGAAGATTATCAAAGTATTTAAAATAACACGAAAGTATTTTACCAAATTTTTAAAGATTAAAATCAATTGTAATCGGATTTTAAATATTTTAAAGCATTTCAAAAGATTGTAATGGGATCTCAAAGATTGTAAGGAACTTTAAAAGATTACACGAAACTTTAAAACATTTTCGAATATTGCAAGGTTATTTAAAGAATTTGAAGGGAATTAAAGAGATATTATGAAATGTGTAAAAAAACTGGTGAACTCCTAGAATCTATGTTTATTTGACAAAGATAATATAAACTATTACATAATAAAAAATTAATATAACAAAAAATAACATAATGATGATGAAGAAATAACCTAAATTTCCGCCTCATTTTTTCAGCATTTATAATTTTTGTAAATCAATAATAAAAAGGTAAAAAATATCTCTAAAATTAACCTACATATCAAAAATCAGAGTTTGAAATTAAAAAGATAATATTTATTATTTTTAATAATATAAATTAATTACCGTTGGTACCAGATGTCAAACTGATAGAAAAAATCACGAGTAAAAATATTCGATAAGCGCACGGAAACATAGCAGCTTTAATGTAGACAAAGTCAATAAATAAAATGAAAAATAATTATTATTGACCATCGCGGAAAATTTCGAGCATGGATACTTTCATTTATAAATAAATTTTAGAGAATAATTTGAAATTCTTGAGAGAACTTATCGTTTGCATTTATTTTTCTGCTATATACTCATTATATTGATCTATCCATCCAACGTTAGTTTTTATCAGTTCGCTGTAATTCACGCCCGCGGCTACGCGATTTCTTAAGCTCAAGTCTTTCATCTCTCTTTGGAATTGCACCGCAGCGCAGAGGAAAAGGTAGCTTCCGTATTTTACTTTGAAGATAAACGAAGGTTTGATAAATCCTTCCCAAGCTTTCCAACTTTCGGATTTTCTATCGATTTGACAGTCGAAATATTATTTGAAAAAATTGTAAAAAGCATAAAATACAAATAATAATCATATTAATAATGGTAGTTTATTATTATATAACAGAATATGCATGCGCGCGTTCATGACTCTACATTTTTATTTCTTAACATTAAGACTATAAAACAATTTACAAATTCATTATAAACCAATTTTTAAATAATTGTATTAGAGTTTAGAAATTTTTGAACCAATAAATAAAAAATAACTTTAAACTTTAATATTATTTAATACTATTTTGATTTGAAAACGTTCTAAATCAAACAATTTTAGATTATGTACGTTTAAAAATGAATAATTTGTAATTAACATTTTTTTATCAGAAATTCTTAAAATTGAAAATGTTAGATTAGGAAATGATGAAAATTGGAAATTTGATTTCATGTAGAACATTCTTCATTATTATTATTTTGTTATTTATGCCTTGTTTACGCAAAAATTTCAGAAATGTCAAATGACATAAGAAAAAATGTACAAATTGCGAATTTTTGAACAGGCTAATTTTTTTAACTCCTATTTAGAACTATAATCTAATATGTACAACTTATTTGAAAAGATTTGAAAAGCAGTATTTGCACCGAAAAAAACTGTAAATGAGTAACATTAAAAAAAATTTGAATTTGTAATCGGAAAAGATAAATTTTTCGTTTACAAAAATTTTGCCTTTTATATTAGATCCAAAAACTATTTTATATTTTAAATGAAAAACAGTTACATTGAAGAAATAAAGGGGCATTTTTAACATAATAAATAATTTTTGCATCAGTATATTTAATTTTCAAGGAAAAGGATAAAGTTTTTACTGAAAAGAACTCATTTTTAATAAGTTATATGAATTTTCAGGAAAAATTTTGAATTTTCAATTTAAAACGGTGCAATTTTAACATAAAACGAAATAAATAAATTTTTAATTGAAAGGATTGCAAAGAGTGTTTAATTAGGTAGTTTAATTTATAAGCTAGGAAATAACTTCTCAGCTAAAAGCTAGAAAGATGCATTTTCCACAAAATGGTTAATTATGAACCTTAAAAGTTTAATTTTTAACCACACAGTTACAGTTTTTACTAAAAATCATTACATTCAGACAGAAAAAAATTCTTCTAAGGTTAATTTGGCAGAAAAGTTCAGTAAATGTTACAGAATATATCCATAAATTTATAAAACAGCTGAAAGTTGTGTAAACTCGGCAGAAAATTCGTTAATCTTTAGAAAAAATCGATGCTGTCCCTATTTTAAATAAAAATCTTGTAACCTTAACAGCAGTTTTTTCTGCGTATTGCTTCTAAAAAAGATGAATTATTAACAATAAAAAGACGAATTTTCAAAACAATAGCTAAACTTTAGAGCAAAAATTTTAGTAAACAAATAAAAGAAATGTTAATCAAAATCTTCAATTTAAAACAACGAATAATTAAATATTAATTCAAAAATATGAATTTTCAACCAAGAAGATTAAGTTTCTACCAAAAAAATACAACTTTTTAACAAATTAGAAGAATTTTCAAACAATTCGATATATTTTTCAACTAAAAAAGATAAATTTGAACGAAAAACAGAATAGTCAAATTTTCAAACAAAAAAAAAACAAAATTCTCAACTTACAACTAAGGAGTTTAATTTCTAGTCTAAAAAAGATGATTTGTTAAATAAATAAAGTAATGAATAATATTTAAATCAAACAATATTTTTTAACTGTAAATCAAAAACAATTTAGAATAACAAAGAAGGCAAATTTTTAGGAGAGTAGATTTAAATTGATTTCTAAAATGTTTATTAAATTAAAAACTGCCATTTTACGCTTAGCCTATGAATTTTTTCGATGCTGAAGAACTTAGTAGTGAAATTATCCTGATATTTTATATATTAGAATTTTAAACCACAATATTGTGAACTTTGACATTAAAACCTGCGAAAATTAAAAAAATGCAAGCTTAATATTTTCGAATTTAATTTTGTCAAGCAAAAATCTTTAGTTTTATTGCTTCAAGAATTAAACTGTGTTAGAATTGCGCATTGAAAAATATAATTTTAAATTGAAATTATAGAAATTTTAAAGATGATAAATACATTATTGACAAGTATCATATCATCTAATATGAAGAAATATTTAAACTGATTTGATAAATTAGTTTGCTAAAAAAATGTGATTGGTCAACAAAAGAACTTTCATTATTACTGTTTAAAATTAAGGACTCGTAAACGTTCAAAGTTTGATTATTCGAAACATTCTAGAAGTGATATGCTTTCTAATCAGAAACTTTCCAAAATAATGAATTCAAACTTGAAGCCTTAAAAATTTAACAATTTCAAATTTTATTTAAAAATGAAAGTATTCTTAAATTAGGATCATGACACTAAGTCGTAAAAAATAATTATTTTTAAATTGCGCATTACTATTTTTGAAATTTAATCATCTTATTCTAAAGTACAGAACTAATAACTTAAATATCAACAATATGCATTTCAATGAAAGCGAAACTACTTTATGTTTAAGATATTTTCATAAGATGTGGAACTGACGTATTGAAAACTGTCAGATTGACATAGGAGCTTTAATTTGGAGAAAGTAAATTGATTCATTCAAAGATTATTATTATTATTAATTATATTATTTTAAAAGATTTTATTCCTTAAATAATTGTTTCGTATAACTGAAATTTAAATCATTGATTCTTTAATATTGAATACATTTCTAAGAGTTACACGTTTAGTCCGTAAATTTGGCTTTACGATCCTATTCCAATTATCGGGGTAAAACGATTTTCAGATGGACATGACTGGCCTTATCGTATGTCTTTAAATAGAGGACGTGCAACCCTCAAAGTTTTGTCGATTCATTATCCAAAAAATAAAGTACAAATCAATAAAAAATTGATGATAAAATTATTTATAATAAATATTTAAGAATTAATTAAAAGAAAAATCATATCAGGATCATATAAACTACCGGCAAGTTGACATTATTATTATTATTATTACACCATTAAGCCGTTTCCCTTTCGGGGTAGGCGTGACTCACTCGGTAGGGAGG
>JAAAKG020147242.1:0-10497 GCA_010014905.2 Druon quercuslanigerum
AAGGGGGGGAGGGGAAAGGAAGAGAGAAAAAAGAGAAAGATGGAAAGAGAAGACGACAAGCGAGAGAGACAGAAGGAGGGGGGGGGTGGGCGGGGGCGGGGGGGGGGCGGGGGAAAGAAAGATGCAATCACGGACAGTAGCGCACAAAATCATTTCAGTTGTGTGGCGGACAAAGTCCATTTGCCTTCATAATCATTATATAAAATTCCCATTAATTTCAGCTGTTTTTTCAATCAAAAATTTGGTTTCGAAAGCTAAATTGTTTGGTCGATTTTGTTGATTCCATCGAATATTATTCCGAGTGCAAAGTGTAGAGGTAATTATTTAGAAAATGAGCGTTGCTGCGTACCTTAGATAGCGATTGTTATCGAATCTTTCCATTGGATGTTATTAACATATGATAAGATTTGTTACTGAACATCGTCACAGCCGACGGGAGACAAAAACCCCTTATACCCAATTTGACACAACGCTGATGGAATCTTAAATTTTTACCACTTTTGGGCATCGGTAGGGGTTGTTTTAAAACTTAGTAAAAGTATTTGACACTTTCTAGGGTTTGTCTTAATATTTGATAAAGGTGGTTGTATCCAGTTGCTAAGAGTTGTTACTGATCACTGCTAAGGACAAAGCTATTTTAATAAGTGCTATATTTGAAGGTTACTAAGGGTTGTTAAATGCTTTATAAATGCCCATTTATAAAAGTTGTTTCGAGCTGTTGATACAGCACGGGTGAAAAAGTTATATACAGTTTATATATAGTGGAACAAAACAATGAAATTTTTTATTTATTTTATGAACTTTTCTATGTAAAACAATTAAAAAATACCAGTGTTTTATCTAATTTATATAAATTATATACAACTTTTCACCTGGGAGAGTAGTCTTTGGCTGCTACTATGGACTTTTATTCATGGTTTTTTGGGACTGTTAATCTCATAGCCAGGAATCGTTTTGCACTGCTAAATGGGGTTGTAATTTACCTTCGCTAGAGATTTTTATCGATTCTTTCTATGGGCTGTTCTTGATAGTTGAGAAGAGTTAATATTGAACCTTTCAAGGGGTTGTTTAAATATTTGATGAATGTTTCTATTGCCAGTTACGAAGGGCTTTATTAACATTTGCTTTAGAGATTATTGTTTGAAATTACTTTGAGTTGTCATTTATCATGTCTAAGGGTTAAGTAATTTTTAATTACTAGGCCTTGTGTTTGACGGTTTTTAAAAGTTATTATTGAATATTTTCAGATTTTGTTTTTTATTTCTGCTACGGATTGTTGTTGACCGTTTAGAGTAATCCTTATTTGAACACTACTAAGGGTTATTATTGTGTTTGTATTTTATGTATTTCCAAGGTCCCTAGGGCTAAATAGACCTTTAAGGAACAAGCACCTACATGAGAAATGCAGCACTTGCAACCACTAATCGCTGATAATATAATCATCATAACATAATATTCAAATTAACTTAACAATATTAACCGGCAAAAAATATTTGCCTTTAAAATTGAATGTATAAATGTGTTTCGTATTGCAATTGTGAAAAGCAAAAGTAAGAAGAAAAGTAAAAACAAAACGAGAAAAAAGAGAAAAAAAAGGGAAAAAAGGGAAAAAAGGAAAAAACAATGATGCACGTTATATACATTTGATACGTAATGCACAACTACCAATAGCTATTGTAAGTTACTAAATTGTTCTTTAAACATTTATTTTCACCTGAGAACATTTATGTAATTTATATATTAACTAAGACTTAAGAAAACACAACTATTTTTGGCTGAATGTTAAATTTTTTTTTAAAAGTCTTTCATTATGTTTTTGGTTCGGAATTCATCTCGTTTCGTTAAAAAATCTACTTTGCTTGAAAATCAAAATATTTTGTTGAAAATGCAACCATTTTGTTATAAAGTCATCTTTTTCGGTCAGAAATTCAATTAATCGGTTAGAAGTTGAACTGCTTTGTTGAAAAGTTAGGTTTTTTTGGTTGAAGATTTATTTCTTCATATGAAATTTACCTATTTTGATGAAAACTCGTTTCATTTTTGGTTTAAACTTGATCTTCGTTAAAAAATCAATTTTTTTGTCAAAATGTCAACTATTTTATAGAAAAATGTTCTTGCTAGATTGAAAATTTAATTACTTGGTTAAAACTTCACCTTTGGTTGAGAATTATTATTTTTGGTTCTAAACTAAACTACTTCGGTGGAGAATCAAACTACTTATTTGAAAATTTTACTATTTTCTTGAAAAATGTTTTTTTTTCTTGTTAAAAGTTACATTTGTTATCTGAATATTTAGCCATTCCGTTTGTTATTAAAAATGCAAGTTGAAAATTCAACTATGGTGTTAAATTAATCTTTTTGATCAGGAATTCAAGCTTTTTGTTAATAAATTTTCTCTTTGGATTGAAAGTTCATCTTTTATTGTAGTCTGTTTGACTTGACAATTTAACTACTTTTTTGCCGATAACAATGGTCTTTAATATATTAAGGCGGATTTAAATTGCATTTTTCGGTAAGAGAAGTGTCACGTGTCACAGAACCTTAGTGACCCCCCCTCCTATGCGAATCTTTTTTACGACCGGGCAGACCCCCACCCTCTCTTTTTAGAGTCTCACGTTATAAGTGGCCGCTAGTTAATCTTCTGTTTATTTTTTTCTTTCAAAAATTCTTTGTTCAAAATTCTATAAAACCCGCTTCCACAACAGCACTATAGATCCTATTTCTTTCTCCGCAGTCCTCTGAATGGGCGCTACTGATCACAAGACGGAAAGGGATGAGATTCTGGTAGGAGAAGAAGGGATAGTCGAAATTCTCGCATGAGATAAAGAGAGAAATTAAATTCTCCCATAGGATGAAAAGAGAGATGAAATTCCTAAAAGAGAGGAAAATAGTGAGGATACCCCGAGCGAGGAAGTCTCGGGATTTATTGAGGATAGTTGAAAAGTTGCCGGCGACGGCTGTGGCGTCGAAGACTCGCTGGTGTTGGTGTTACCGGGAATGTTGTGATGGCGTCTCCATCGGTCGCTGGTTGGCGCTAGACCTCCGAAGATACCCGAGGGTCAGACCTAGAAGGAGATAAAGCTTGGTGGGAGGGATTCGCCGAGATTAACCCCTGAACTAGATAAGTACGAAACCGCGGCACGAAAAACCAAGCCATCGGTTTCTTCGAACACGATGAATTGCTGCCTTGGGAATACTGGACAAGAAGATGGCACTGACGCCAGTAATCTAACGGGAAAACAATTTGCCCGAGATTCATCATGTTTGGAAAACCAGAAATTGGATAAGTTGTCCTCCTGGAGCAAAATATCACGTCTTAAGCTGGTACTTGCACGACACTTTCATTCAAAAGTTAGTCCAATCTTCGAAGTGTAAACGTACATGCTGCAGCTTAACCAACTTGTACCAAGTAAAAATATGGATTACATTAGCATGAGATATATGTAACGAAATCCCTGACAGAATAAAAAAAGGCATAATATACCATAATAAACGTAGCTTTCATCGTTTCCATTAAAAGCTTCCCGTCAGCTGAAAGCAAAATTCGCACATAAGAAGCTTATCCACTCACGTCTCTAAAAATATACAAATCCACATTTAACCAACTGAGATAGAGCGTGAATTCTGAAAAACAAAAAAAATACATAAATGAATAACGAGAATATTGTGAATAATATTCTCATTGTCATTTTCTTGAAAGCCATTATTTCTAAGAGTGCTTGCTTAGTCCGTTCGCGATCTATCCGACTTTAATGATTAGCGAAACCAGTAAGAATGACCAGAGTTAATAAAGTATATCGTCCTTATTCCTATAGTGGATTTGTAGACACATGAAACGATGTTCCTTTCAGGAGTTCGATCGATCTTTGACGAGGTGTTCTATCCCCATAATGTATAACTGACCTACCCGCGGCAAGAATTGAGATCGTAAAGAGCTTTTCATGGCGACACAACGAAAGGCTATTATAGTCCTTTCGTTGGATAAACGCGTGCATTTTATCATCGACTTTGTATCGTTAAGTTACACGTATAGCTCTCCATTTTACGGTCCTTCTTGCCTCTCGAGTCACCCCACGAATGACCCTAGTTCGCATTCGTATTGGACTGCGGGCAGTCGCCTTTCACAGAGTCAGCAGGTCGTTCTGAGTGCCTCAAGCGTGAAGTATTTTTCACGAGAACCCCATAAAATCGGCTTACCACGATACGCTCGTGCCAGAATCCCCGGTTACCGCAGTTTCGTTTTATAAAACAGAAGCCTCTGGATGATTTTGTAAAATCCGAGTGTAGCTTGAATGACGGGGAAGTCGGATTGCGGCACTTCGATTTTCCATAGCTCTTGCACGCTTTTCTGGTTATCATGCAGCATACCGCGAGCAAATTAAAGAGAAGCTGCAAAAACTGAACGAACTTTGCCTTTGCGTTTTATATATCTGGCTGCGTCTGTAATTCCTTTTAAACATTTTCTTTTATTGTGACATATTATCGGGTAGAGACTCTCGAAAACTTAGATCACTATTGTTCTAGAATTTTATGGAAGGCAATAAAACTAGCTACTTTCTACTTTAATGGAAAAATTGGTATTTTCGTGAACTACAATACTCTATTGCTTCGCTCTGAAATGAGGTTCCAGGCTTTCAAAGCTGTATTTACCGAGACAGTTTTTACTTCTAAATTTCGACAGTTCTATAATTGGAAGAACTAAACTAAGAAGCTTTAAACTGCAAGCTTCAAAATTCCAAATTTGTGGGCAGATTCATGATCCTTGTAAATTGAAATGGAGAACCTGTTTGTTCATTCTGTGTCGAGAGATGTACATCTCAATAATCGAAAATCAGCTTACGTTGCCACTCAGACCGACCACAAAGGTCGAATTCCTTTGGGGATTCGATAGTTGGTTGCCTCCGATTGCAATTCACCGGTCCAGCGACCAATAGCGAAGCCTCTTACCAACAAATGAAATCGTAGAGACGAACGAGGCAGCAGACAAAACACAATTGGAAAGGAAAGGAGACCAGAAGATGGGGATTTAATTGTTAATTAGTCATTTCGCATCGAAATGCAATTAAGCTGGATCTAATTTCTCCTCGCAATGGAATAATAGGAATAATGCAATGTGAAGGGAAATTAAGTTCTGCACGTTGTTGTCTTCACAGTCATATTTTGTTCTCTTATTTGCAAACATACTGTATCAACAGTAAACTAATATTAATTTCTCCGAAGAAAAAGAAGGAGTTCTTCTGGGCGTGGGTTAAATGTATTTCTCGCCTCGCATCACGTATATTGGTTGAGGAAAGGAAACGACCTTTTGGACAGTTAAGGCATGAGTTTCCTCAATTATTCGGTTGACAGAAAATACTGGGGGTTCACTAAAGTTTCGGCTCAATTAAAGGTTGGTATCATTTAGAACTTGAGCTCCAATAGATGCAGAGAGCCAAAAGGGTTCGTTTAGAGCGCTCTTGAAAAGAACATGAAGCCGCATTCACAAGCTAAACGCTTGCAAAGTAGGACTGGTAAGTTAAAAGTTAGGGATCGATTTACGGTTATTGACCGATGACTTGGTACGAAAAGTTTTCTGCACATGAATATGCATTAATGTTCATAACTTTGATACATTACCTGCAAATTATATTTATCAAGTCATTATATCTATTTTAATTGCGGTAATATTTTTCAATTTAATTACCTTCATTAAGTTTTGTTCATCAGAGTTTTATTACATGTGTGCTTTAAGGTTAAAGTTATGTTATTAATTAAACTCAATTAAAATTGGGATCCTTTAGAACAACAACTAAGGTATCATTTAGAACTTATTTATCTTTTTGAGTTCCTTTTCAGCAAGGGGGGTTCATTTTTGTTGCAGCTCCTTTGGAACCAAAAATGGGTTGCAATGGGAACCCCGGTTTTTTCTCTGTTCGTTTCAACCGAAAACGTTACAAAAACGAGAAAAAAAACTTTTAGACGAGAATTAACAACAACAGATTCTGAAAAAGATTACTGCTATCAAGCACATTGTAGATTCTGACACAAATTTTTATTTTACACGGAAAATTATGTAAAAAAAAGTTTTTTCATAACAATCATCTAATAACTATAGTACATTCAACAATAGAATTATTACAGTTGATCGATTTACATAATTCAATGTTTTAAATTCGAAGTTTCAATGCAGTATACATGCAGCATGTAAAAAAGCCTGATTCAGTAGGGACTTTATATTTAATGAAATAATCTTTAAAAATCGTATCATGGAGATTGCTTTCCTGCTACGCCGCTGAAGAACGGCTTGAAATTGCTCGCCTAATGATTCACTTAGCCTAGTTATTATACACGGTCGGGCTCGTACATTGCAACGTTTGGACAAACAAGAATAGGGTAAATGTAAATTTGAACTGAGAGACAAGGACTGAAAATATGGAAAATCCTTTTTTTAAATAGGCACGATATAAAAACTAAATTAAAAAGTAGGAATATTTATGAAGTATGCTTTTTAAGCTCTGGAATCTATTTCTACAAATATTTATAGACAATTTTGTTTATTAATTCAACTCTAGAGTCATAAAGAATTTTAAAGTATGATAGAGTAGTGTTTAGAAATTAATTAAAAACTTGAATCCAATAGAAATATTGTATAATTTTTCATTACCAAAAACACTTGGGTTCAGATAAAAATTTAGCACCTTTTATTGAATTTATGAAACTTTAAACTCGGTATCTGATTTCGTATGCACATGAGTTTATCGACGGAAAAATAGATAATTTAGAAATTACATCATTTTCATATAGCCTTAAACAGTATTTGTTTTGTTCAAAGAAATCGTCTTTGATTTCAATAAATTGGATGCCTAGGTAAGTCTTTCTTTGATTTAATAAAAATGAACATGTTTAGATCTATAATTTCGCGAAGTAATAAAGATAGGGTGTCTATAGATCATGCAATTTAAAATTCGCGGGTTTTTTAGTCGGCTTTTCCCGAACATAATCTGTATCCCCGACCATTTTAATCATGCGTGTTTGTAACTTGTCCCTAACTATTGTATAAAAGAGATGGAACTTTAAAAATATACATAAACAAAGAATATGTCGTAAAAAAAATAATTATTTATTTACACGTGCTAAACTCATCCTTAGTCACAGACTGAAGTGACAAAAAATAATCGAAATTACATTGCCGATAAAAAGGATGACACCATCAAAGAGGTTAAAAGCCAAGATGAAGTTATTTTGTCAACTTTTAAAAAGATATTGCAAAAGTAGGACAAGTTCAAATATTTTCTCAAAATTTAAATAAATAATTATGGGCGTAATTTTTATAAAATCAGAACAACTTATCACCATTATTATTCTGAAAATGTTTGCTTCCACGGTGCAACATATTTAAAGTTGAGACAAGGATAATGGAAAAATGTTAATATTTGTTCTGCTGATTGATCTGAAATATATATACTTTCAATTTTAATTATTATTTACCTAAAGATGATATGTCATCAAATTCTTACAAATTTTTTGTAGGAACTTTGTTATTAATGTCACAAATATTGGAAAGTTTACTTTGCTAATTTGGGAATTTTAGTATCTTTCAACCTATTTAAGAGTATCATATGCGAGACGTCAAGCCATCAGATTTTCCTCTCTCTGATTCTCAACTGAACCATAGTTATCCCGATTTCGCGGTCCGCGAGACACTCTGCCTGAAAATAAAAAAGCATCGCTCTCTGGTAGCATAAAAATATAGTAGTAAATAATAAGACCAATCTCATACTTTTGGTTATATTAAAGAGCGCCAAAACCTATTTCTAAATACATGAGGTCAGAGACATGCCCACAACAAAATGGGTATTATTACCCATCTGCGATAAGTACAGTTTTTTGCAGCTCCCTTTAAATACAAGGGTCAATTATAATTTTGCGAGTATTTCTTTAGTTCATACCTTTCTTCTTTATTTTAATAAACCTTCATGATGCTGTGTCATATTTTGGTCAACTTATGGAAACCTAGCAATAGCAATTTATCTAATGTCTATCTTTCATATCAGGTTCAAACCCAAAGGAAGCTAAATTCATTCCAATTGGCACGATTGGACTCGGATTGACCATTTCAGGGCGAAACGATGAGTGAAGGTGTGGCACGCGAGAAGGGCTGCAAAAGTCGTCGAATCTCAGTCGAGGAACGTAATTTGACCTAACCTAACCGCAGCCCCAACTATCGAGGATACCTGCTACGGCGTGATCCGGGTAGTTCGTGGTGTCTGCTAGAAAAATCGAAGTTCCGACTCCGACGGTGTTCCAGCGGCGCACGAATAGGAACGCACACTTGTTTCCCCATATAATAGTCGCGCACACACACAACCGTGAAAATTTTATCAGCCAGAATACTACCCTCTGCAAACAATGGCGATCCATTGGAGACTGGCTCCCTCTGCACTATGTAGTGGTCCAAAAAATCGAATTTCCTATTTTTGGCCAACGACCCCACCCCCTCAAGTTTTCAAAAAATTAGGAAAAACATCTAATTTGAACTTTTTATAAATTAACTTTAAGACACTTCTTCAGAAATGCTCAAGTAATAATTACCATTAAATAGTTTTCGATTTTGACCTGCCCAGGGGTTCTACTCAAATTCCGAAAAAAACCTCACAATTTTAAAGTTTTTCCAGGTATCTTTATATTTTTGTATGTATAATTTTTCTTAATACAAAGCCATTTAAATATTAAGTAACATTTTTTAAGCATTTCTAAACTCAGACCTCTTAAAAATATTAAATAAAACTTGAATATCCCCTTAAATTATCCATCTGTAAATGGTTAAATTGTAATTAACAAGGTTCATTCAAAAATCGCATAATATCAAATAAATAGCAATAAGTAAAGGGTAGTATGCAATAGAGAAAGTAACTTGATGAAATAAGTATTTCGTTTTTTTTATCTTTTTGTAAATATAAACCTCCCTCTATGAGGAAGTTAAGTTCTCATAAAATAAGCACAAATAAATACATTATAGTATAATTTTCATAAATTACTAACTTTCTATGAGTTTTTAATGAAAAGAAATACACTCGGACCTCCAGTTAAGTACTGTTTATGTTCTGGCCTTCAACTTATAGCGGGGTCTCTGAACATAAATAGACATAATACCGAATAATAAGTATTGTTGTGAAGAAAGTCGTGAAAAAGTCATCTTTAGCATGAATTTGAGATAAAACTGTTATTTTAAATTTTTGAGGACATATTCCGGGCAGAAAACAAAGGGACTGGTGGTGTCAAAATTGACCTCTGATTTTTAACGGTTCTTTACGTTTCGGGACTCGCAGAACCCGAAAACCATAACATTTTGTCGGTATCTGTCTGCATGTATGGGTTACCTGAATTTTGTGGGCCCATAACTTTTGAAGGACTTTTCAAATCGAGTCAGCCTTTGATACACTTTTACTTAGAACATTTTCAGAACTTAAAAAAATTTAAATTTGAGAAATTTTGTCAAAGTTTTTGGTCTACGACAAAAAGACTTACAAATTATCCTCAACACATTCTTAATTTCGATCAAAATGAAAAAACTTATATGCTTTTCAACATTTTACACATTTTAAGAAAAGTAAAAAAAATGTATTGATAGATTAAGAAATATCAATCCACATTTCTACTACATAGAAAATATATTTCGAAACTATTCTCATGGAATTTTTGTATTAGACTCAAATTCATAAAGGTAGATCATTTTCAAAACTATGCAATTTTTTTCAAGTGATTCGTAAGTTTCCCAGAACTGGATTGTAAGATCGTAAGTTTCCCAGAACTGGATTTCGAACAGACGGAATCAAATTCTGTGGCTTAATGTCTCGATTTAGTGAATTAAAACATACAATTGTGTTTTTATTGAAATTATATTCAAAAACATACCTACTTCTTATATGCTGTTTAGTTTGGTTTCATTTTTCAAAGAGAACTGACTCTATAACCTAATTGTCGAGCAGGAAGCGTAAGTTTCGCAAGGAATATCTAATCGTCAAAGCCGTAGATATTTGAGAACCTTCTTTAAAAACCAATGCAAAAAATGCCAATTTAAATTAATTACAATAAAGCACAGCGGGAATATTATTTTCTTTTAAATTGAGCTTTTCCTATTTAACCCTTGTTGTGAACACCTCCATTCCGTCAAAAGTTGTGCACACAGGGTATGACATAACCCAGGCACATTAAAAGTTGATTACAGGTGCACCACTTGTTATTTAGACTTACAAAAAATCACTAGTTATTTTTCAAAGCCTGAAAAATGTGGTCTAAAAGGTTTTATAATGATTGGGTTATATAAATAATTTATAAAAATTATGAAAGTTAAAAAACTCGAAAAATGGACTTTTTTCAATTAAAAATTGAGGGTTTGGATCGAGAAATGCGCCCAGCGCTCGAGATCGTGTGAAATTTTTTTCTAAACCCCCTCGGGGGGGGGGGGGGGGGGGGGGGGGGGAATATTTAGAAAAAAAAAAATCACTTTTTTTTAAA
>JAAAKG020147243.1:0-10497 GCA_010014905.2 Druon quercuslanigerum
TTAACCTCTCAAGTACGTCACATTGAATTTCAAAATTTTTTTAAATTGTGTTTACGCGCGAGCATTTTGTTTAATGCTTGCGCATGCATATGTCGGCAGTGGGAGCAAAGCAAGTAGGGGAAGTCGCAATATCTGGTAGTGCGATAAGTGGGAGGCTACTGTATAAAAAACACACGAAAGATGTATTTTTTTTATTTAATGTAGAATTTCGACAAATTTGAAGGAATTTCAATGAATTTCAGAGAATTGCCATGGAATTTATGCGACTTTGTCACACGTTAATGAATAAGTTTAATTCAATAAGAATTCCAGAGAATTCCCATGGATTTGAAGCGATTTCGCCAGATTTATTTTTAAAATTTCCAAGCATATCAGGAGGTTTTAAGACATTCCAAAAGATTTCAATAAATTTCGAGCGATTTTCGCGCATTTTCAGGCTTTAAAAAAATTGTAAGAGTTTTTCAAATATTTTAATTAATAAAAAAAAATTACGAATTTCTAGGAATTTTAAATCATTTCGAGAGAGAAGATTACAAAGAGTTTTTTACTCCAAAGAATTTTAATATATTTCTTGTAAAATTTGAAAAATAAATTAAATTTAAGGGATTCCTAGCGATTTTAAAGATTTCAAGGGATTTTAAGGTATTTCGAAGAATTTTACATGATTGAAGCATTTCAAAGATTTATAGGGATTTAAGCTTTTTTTGTAGGGAACTTTAACGAATAAGTTTAATTTTATAAGAAATCCCAGAGAATCCTCATGAACTTTAAGTGATATCCTCAGATTTCATAAAAATTTCACGGCATTTTTAGGATTTCCAAAAATATCAGGAGGTTTTAAGGGAGTCTAATGATTTTCAACCGAGAGACCTTCAGGGCTTCTAAATATATTAAACTTTTGAAAATAAGTTAAATTAAATTTCAAGGGATTTCTAGCGATTCCAAAGATTTCAAAAGATTTTAAGGTTTTTAAAGAGGTTCCACATGATTGAAAGTTTTTAATGAAGTTCGAAGGATTTCAAGAAATTTCAAAGATATCTATAGATTGAAACGGGTTTTAATATAAGTTTAATGAACAAGTTTAATTCAAATTATATTTGAGGGCTTTAACATTATTTATACTTTCTTTCATGAAATTTTACATTTACCAAAGATTTCAAGGTATTTCAAGGGATTCTAAAGGATTTACAAGAGATACAAAAACGTTAAGGGATTTCAAATAATCATGTAGGATTTACAAGAAGTTCTAGGGGTTATACCAGAGCACTTTAGGAAATAAATAAAATCTCTTTTAATTTCAAGGGATTCTCAACATTTCCACAGAATCGAAGGAATTTCACAGTATTTGAAGGATTTCATTAAATAATAAATCAAATTTTTTTCATTTATAGGACCTCCAATTATTCGAAATATTTTTGGGGATTTTACAAATTCGAATCGATTTTAACAGATGTTAACAGATTTAAAAGATTTTAATGGATTTAAAAATATTTTTAAAATTATTTATAAAATATATATAAATCGGGAAAATACGTTCAGGTTTTCCCTGATTTTCTCTGACCTTTAGCAACTCGATTTTCTTCATAAGTAAGGTATCGACCCCAATAGCAAGCCACCTAGCTATAGTGGGCCACAACATGCGAAATAAGTATTTAAATAAATTATTATTATAAATATTTATTCAATAATATTCGGCATCCTTAAGAGAAATAATTATCCGAATATATAATTATTATTGATATTTATTAAATAATAAGTATAATTATTTTATATAAGATGGCTCATTTTATGACGGTGGTCCACTATTAGGACCATTACCCTATATTAAAGTTTAATATTTAATAATTTAATATCGTCTCTGGAAAAAAATTTCTTACAGAAAGTATAACATTTATAAAACTGTAATTTTGAGTTGAAACATGCACTTTTTGTAATAAAGTGTACAAACTTTAACAAAAAAATACAATGAAATACAAGTGGCTCATTTTTACTTGTATTTTCGTATAGAAAAGTAAAAAGAAATTAACAATAAAGTATAAGCTACTACAATACAAAAACTGATATCACTGTCTCTTATTTTTTTTACTTTGTTGTAAAAATCTACAAGGTATTAAAGAAAACTACAGGCTTTTGTTTTTTTTATTTGTGTGTTTGGCGTCATAAAAAACTTTTGATTATACATAAATTTTTGTAGAAAATTACATTTCTTCACGAAAAAAGACACAATATATCACAAAATTTGAAATATTGGATAACTGAACTGAAAATTATGTTGTAATGTAATGTAGTTCATTGTCAAATCATACAACCTAGCGGTAAAATTTTTACAAAAAAGTACAAAAAATGATAACAATGTTTACAGAAATCTACAAATAATTATAATAAATTACAACCAAAATTACAAGGAAGTACAACTTTTTTCTATGATTCTAAAGAATTTGGTACATTCTTGTATTTCATTGGAGTTTTAATTCCCTATACCAGAATTTACAAAAAAAATTAAAAGCACAAGAATTTATTTCTGCCAAATAGTTTTCTTTTTCTATCAAGGATCTTCAGTGTTCTCAATATTTGTCATTTAAAATCTAAGAGGAACAACTTTTTAAATGCAAAAGAAAAAAATTTAGCAAATGAGAAAGAATAGATCACGGTCATTGAAATTAAAAGATTCAATTGCTTGAAAATACAAATTATTTTATGTGAAATCACAAAAACTGAAATGCAAA
Source organism: Druon quercuslanigerum (assembly GCA_010014905.2). Taxonomy (NCBI): domain Eukaryota; kingdom Metazoa; phylum Arthropoda; class Insecta; order Hymenoptera; family Cynipidae; genus Druon; species Druon quercuslanigerum. Next base: position 2,727 of record JAAAKG020147243.1, read on the forward strand.
TTAAAATACTCCAAGTTGAGCACTTTTACATTTTTTTTAACTTATAAATTTTTTAAACCTCGGATGGTAAATATTAAGAACATTGCACGGAAATAAAATATTAAAATGTACGCTTTTTTGTTCTTCATTAAAGATTATTCATTATTTAAACATTGTCGATTCTTGTAGTTATACTTTATGAACATTCTTGTAGGAAATTAAAACTACAATAAAATAACAATAAAGTATCTTGATTGTATTTATTTTTAGATTTCTGTAAAAATAGTTTAGTTTTATTTTGTACCTTCCTGTAAAAAATTTTCCACCAGGTAGTTAAAAAAAGGCATTACAAAAAATATGATTAAAAGAAGAAAATGTTTTATTTCCTGAAAAGAATCTATTTCTGCCAACGACGGTTACTATGATTGCAATTTAAAAGATAAACCTGTGAGATATTATTTATGCTTTTATCAAAGAGTGAAGTGATCTACTGGTATCATAGACAGTTTATATTTTCTTCCGTGTTTAAGATGCTATAAAGTATCAACCTTCGAGGTATAATCTTATAAGCCGATTATTGAATTTAGATTTGAATGGGAAGATCGGGTAATTCTTTGGTAAATGTTTTCTAGGAAAAGCAAATACGTTCTTGAATACTTCAGGATATTATCGAAAGTTGCCAAATTTTGAAAATAATTGCTAATAGACATTTTGAATACCCCCCATGACTTTTTACACAAATTTAAATTGTTTAAAAGAGTGTAACTTATTTAGGCAATTATTTTTTCCCCCAAAAAAATGTAAAAAGTAATGGTATTTTCTTAATGAAATGTAAGAGTTGGTCATTGTTTGAAGAAGTACATTTTTTAAAGACATTATGTAATTATTTAAACAATTAATTATTGTTTATTTTCAAAATTTCTTAAAATCGAGGCCGAGATGTCACTTTCTTCAAGTTGGTATCTTATGCTACTTATTTTTTAATAATGACATAAATTTGATACATTTCTTCTAATGTTTCACAAAATAAAATAAATTACACAAATAGAACAAAGTTGGCTAAAGTAATGTTTTTATTATTTTAATGAAAAATTTGAAGAATACAAGAATAAATATACTTTCTTAATTTTATTTTGATGACTTTTATGATTGATTTAATAGTACGCCAAAAAATATGTAAACCATCCATACTCAATTTGGAAGGAAATTTGAAAGTGAACAATGATTAACTTTTTAAACAAAACAAAAAAATTCACTATTATGATTTATTTAGAAAATACGATTTTTAAAATATTTTTGAGAAAAAATAATTGTTTAAACAAATTGAATTCATTTAAACTGGCGAATATATTCTTTCTATACATTTTCAACTACTTGAGAAAACTTTCATTTATGATATTTTACCCAAAAAAATATTTATTTATTCTACAAACAATTTATAAACAACTTCACAACTATTATTAAAAAATACAGATTTTCGTCAGTTTTTCAATGAATAATTTTTAAACAAATTCACAACTTGGCTTTTTTCAAAAAATGGATGCACGAGTAGTCTTTTTACGAAATCGACTGCTAATGACTAAAAAACTCTATTTACTGGAGGATTCGTAAGGGGACATAATTTGTTAAAAATATTAAAATTTGTTAAAAAATCCGCGATTTTGTCTTTGTTGAAGAATCTGTCGTTCAACCTTTACTCTGTATTTGTATTTTTTTATATGAAATTTGTCGATTGAAAAAGTCTCCTAATAAATGAGGTCCTTACTGAGTAATTGGCAGTCGATTTAGTGAAAAGCGAAGAAAAATTAAATTAAATTTACAATTATTGTTGGTTAATAAACTATAGTAAGAAAAGGATTTTGCAACGTAATATAAAATTGATTAAATGAAAAAACGAAATCTATTGGCTGAAAATAGACAAAATTTGGAATGTTTTTCAAATTTATTTTAAACCTTCACAATTGCTATCAGGCATTAACAAAACGTACTTATTAATTATTTTCAACAAATTTTGTTAAAAGAACGAAGTTTTTTAGCGCGAAAGGGTTTGGACATACATTTTTTAAATTAAATTTGTTGATAACATTAATCATTACTTTAGATTTGTAAAAAAAGGGACAAAGAATTGTTTTTACGCAAATCCCCAACTGAAAATTACAAAAAAGTCATTAGGTATTTTTAACTTTAAAGTGGCAATTTTACTGATTATATTGTTGATATAAAAATAAACAATTTTTTAAGTGTTGCAACCTGCCGGATATTTTTTCCCGATGTATGCCGTAGCGGAACTACTTTATCATAGTCACACGTAAAAGTTTAAAGCGCACTTTCCCTTCAGGTTGCTATATTTTCATGGTTTTGTTGCAAAAGTGATTTAAGACTTTAGAAAGGACTCGTGATATTGTGTTAAATGGGGGGAAAAAATACCAGCACCAATTTATTTTATCTTACTCGAGTCCATACTATTAGGAAATAAATTATATTCTCTTATCTATATTAGTTACACTCAATTCCCGATATAAGACCGTTTTCAAGCTTGGCTTGACCTTGATCCTAAATCGGGGATATCTAGACACAAACAGACGGGGACGCTTGAATCATTTCGCTTGGATTTGGACGCACGATGCAACATGATGCAACTAACGCGCTGAGAGTACGGCCCTCGAGTTGTTTGTGGCGCGTAAATCGGGGGTCTTATATCGGGTGTTGAGTGTATAAATTAATTAAATTATAAAAAAAACTTCATTTCGGCTGTGAAGTGTAAAAAGTATTGTAAATTTGGAATGTCTGAAAATTTCCTACATTTACCGAAAATCTGTATGTTTATTTAAATATTGAAGGTGCCTCAAAATATATGAGATATAATACGCGATATTTTATTTAGTATAAAAATAAGAAGTGAGGTGACTAATTGTTTGCATTTGAGATTATGAAAATAAAAAGCATCCGTTCGTCAATGAAACAGTCTAGATCTCATTATTTATACAATATTTCATAAAAACTAACTAACTTTCATTAAATAAAAATCACCTCAAACTATTTAGTATCTAATGATTGCAGTGAAATTTACTTTCTCTTTTAAAAAATTTAAAAAATATGTATAATATATAAAAAAAATCTTATATAACAGTTTTATGAGGGCTTAACCGTTGTTGAGGCCAAGATCATTTTTTTCTATATATATTTATTGATTTTTTTCTCGTAAATATTTTTTGTGCCTTTTGTGTTTTCCATTTTCGGGAATCATTTGAAAGAGCAAGAACTCTTACGCCGAATAAAAAAAAAGAAAATCCGGATACCTACTACAAATTTGTCAGTTTTTGAGAATTAGCAGATAATCTTCAAATTACAGTAACTAAAAAAAATCTTTTATACAATTTTTTAAATTAAATAAAGAGCTTAGGGCGTGGTTCTGATGGAACTTTAACTCAAAGGCCATACAAAAATGTAATGATTGGTATTTTGTATAAAAATTATAGATGCTTCTTATCAGTCAAAAAAATAATGATGATTAATATTATTTGGCCGTTGTCAAAAATCTCAAATATTTTCTTAAAACACGAGTCATTTTTCAAAATGATGTTCCTTCAAAATTTATATCATTTCTAAATTTAGAGCTCCTAAAAGTTCGTTTCCTTTACAAATTCAAAAGAAATTTTAATTTAGAACAGTAAATCGGTTCTTTACAAAATTATTTCAATAAAACGTAGGTGTTGACTGATCTTTTTATTTCCGCACGGAGTTCATATTTGGTTAATGTAATTCAACCATCCTACACAATCTTCGCCTTGGTTGTAGAATTAAATGACCTGACGTTATTCGCTTTTATTCGTATTATTATTTTAATCTGTTTTATTTTGCACAGTACGTTCTTGCACTTGAATGCTTTCTTTCGGTTTAAAACGAACTCACCAAAAATTCAAGATATGTGAGGAATAGAATCTCGAAAAACTAAAAATTGATCAAATATTACTTCAGTTGTGGTCCCTAAATTTATTGCATGCTTTAAGTTTAATTTGATCGCAAGAAAGGCCACAAGTGCCAAGAAAATTTTTTTATGTTATTAGAGCAAAAAATAATATTTAATTGCATTGTTATATGGAAACATAATTATCTCAGGCATAATAGTATCCTAAAATCTACCGAAATATGTTTAAAAAATTGAAATTCAGAAAACCTTTAAAACTCTGAAGATAATAAATATTTAAATCCTATTTTGCTCACGCACGTTACCTACATTTAAAACGATCGATTCGACATGCAGGATACTTTATAGGGGTCCCAACACGTTATGGGGGTACCAATGCACTACTTTTAGGAAAGGTATTTTTTGCGATTTCTAAAACAACTTTTTTGTACCTACCCCAACATGTATGTCAATATAATATTTTTATATGTATTTTAAATTTTGTTGTCAACAATTGCAAGTTTTGCAATTTATAGTTGAGGAAATACGTCTTCTACAGCAAACTCATCAATATGCAAATCTCGAGAATACCATTCTACTCCCTCTTATGTTCCTTGTCCACACCTTTATATATATTTACACATAATATCAGTCAAGTGCAAATGCACCTGCTCAAAACCAAGTCCCGTAATCCTTAATCTTGCAAAGTTTTTAACATAGAATATTTTATGAACGGAATAAAACAATGTTAGATTAAAATTTGCAATTGATTTATTTAGTTTAGCTAAAAAAAGATTACTTTTTTGCCATAAAAGATTAATCTTCAGCCCAAAAGAACGAATTTTCAACAAATCAGTCAATTTTTAAGCTAAAAACTTCAATGTTTTAAAAAACAGTGAAATATACAATCCGAAATTATGAATTTTTAAGAAAAAAGTTTATTTTTAATCCAGACAAAGAAATTTTCCCAATAATCAGATTTTCAACAAATAAAAACATTTCATTTTCAACCCAACAGTTTCATTTACAACCGAATAGTTGATCTCTCAACTGAAAAATACAAATTTTTAACAAAATAGTTAAATTTATAGCCCAATATATTCAACTGTGGAAATACGTAAACATCAACAGCAACCTATAAAGATAAATTCTTAACCAAAAATATAAATTTTCAGTAGAAAAAAATATTTTTAAACAAAACAGTTAAATTTTTACACAGATAAATAAATACTATGCAAACAATATACATTTCATAATAAATGTTGGTACATTTTAAAATAAAATCAGATATGTCTCAGCTTATTTTATTTTAAAGTATGCATCTTTTTGTATAATGCATCAATAAATATTTTCTTTTTACAATAAGTATATGAGCAGACCTTGACGGGAAAACTAGGAAATTGCTTATTGTCTATGCGTAGAAAAATTCTTAACTATCCGAAACATTTTTACAAAACTCTTTTCCTTTAAACAAAAAAATTTTATTGTATGTTCACACCTTCATGTTTTAACGACAATGAATAATCCATAGTGATTAGTTTCTGAGTCACCCTCTAGAAATTTCATTTCTGATTCTACTTCCACGTATTGGGGAAATAAGATTTCCTTCGATTTCCTACGATTATTGACTCGTCGCACGTGTCAACTGCAATAAGAGAGGGAACCCATAATTGCAAATCGTAATAAGGAGTCTGTGATAAATTAGAACCCAATTTTTTTTTTAATGATAAAGAAATTATTTAATTGGATATTTAGATTATACGGGAAGATGAGGAAATCAATGAAATTGAAAGAAGAGGACGAATGTCAAGATTGAATTGATCTTCAGGTTTTAGAATATAAAGAAAAAATCAGGAGAAAAGTCGTGTTTGCATTCAGGATATTTAAGATTTGTTTTTTTTTGCAGATTTTCTATTGTCAAAAATTATATTTTAAAACTCGGATTTTTTCAAATAAAAATTTAAAACAAATTCGGGGCGCCTTTAAAATTACTCTTTTCCAAATTTAAACACCGGAATTTAGGTGCTTCTTTATTTAAACTATTTTTTTGCCTTCACTTTCTGATTCAAGATTACAAAAATTTCAGTTTGCTTTTTACAAAATCGATTTACCTTAAAATGTAGGCCCTTCCAAAATTCGAGCCGCTAATAAAAAATATAAAATTTGAATCATGCTAGAAAGTTGCGATTTTTTATTCAATATTCAGAAAATATTAGGAAAAATTACTGTGTAAACAAATTATTATTGTCTATGTCTATACCTATCTTCTCCTACAGAAATGCTATAGATAGTTTCAGTTTTTTCTAAAATTTTTAATAATGCTTTTGGCTTTTAAGTTATGAAAAAATAATAAATAAACATGAGAAAGAATCATTTTTCAAACCATCTCTTTCTTTTTTGTGAATAATTTTTCTAAACTAATTCAGATGTTTAAAATCTTCTTTCAATTTTCTATATGGAACATTTCAAATATAACATTTTTTTGAAGTAGTAACTGAGATTCTAAAGAGTAACTTAGATTTTTTTTAAATTAAAAGAGAATATTAATAATTATTATTAATGTTTTGCTCCAACTGAAAAGTTTAAGACAAAAGCTTAAAAATTTGGAGAAAAACGCGAATTTCTAACTCTACCTAAAGATAATAATGTCATAAGCAAATAATAAATTGTTAAAAAAATTAATTGAAACATCTAATTATCAATAGAAGGTAATATTTAATATATTAAAAATATTTTTTATTTCTAACTTCGCAAAAAAATCATAAGTAGCCAAACTAACTGTGAAGATTATGATTTCAAAAATTACAGACAGAAGTCTTAAATTTTTAACCTTTCTTTGAACGTTATATTGATATGGAAATATCTCCGTTATTTTGGTCATACGTTCAATATATAGGTATATATGTTTATTATAGTTAAATAAATAAATCGACGTTTCGACCCGTCTTTGGATCTTCTTCAAGATAATAACATCATTACAAAAGTATCTGTAAAAACATACATTTTTGATAAAATTCTATTTCTACATTTAATAATAATGCACTTTCATATCAAATAAATTGAGTATATAATTTAAATTATTACCTGAAACAAATCGTTCGATGACATTGAAAACACAAAAAAAAAACAGTTTTCAAACAGAACTATTTAAAAATATTTTTTTGTGTTGTTTATACATTCTTAAAAACTTATGTAGTTATCCTTTTTAAACAGAAGACTACTCGTCTAAAAATTTTTTAAGTCATTATTGTCGGAAAAAGAAAAAATATAACAGTACAATATTGTGAACTGAACCAGGATGACATTTTGAGAAAACATACTTAGCACGGAGAAGGTGATATGACGTCACATTTGATTATATAATTAGATATTGAGAAATTTTATTCAATATAACTAAAGTCACATCACGCGTCAACATCTTTGAATTTGAAAAAACAAATCAATTTAATAATTAAAGTTTCTTTGATTTGTATAATATTGCGTCTTTTCTGAACTGAACGTCACTAAGTTTTATTCCTCTGTAAATTAAATTTTTTATTAGTCCTATTTTTTGTTCAAAAGGATGGTGTGAGTTATAATTTAAATACTGGCCAGAAAAGGTTGATTTTATATACCAGTTTGTAAGAATTAGTCCATCATCTTTTTTTATCACTGACAAAACAAGGTAGTTTAGAGTGTTGTTTTCCTCAATCTCATAAGTAAATTGGACCGATTCATCGATGCTGTTAAATATGTTGACAAATTCTTGAATTTTTTCAGTAGGAATTATAACAAAAACATCATCTACATAAGTTTTAAAAAACAATGACTTAAATTTTAAAAGTGACAACGCTCTAGATTCTATGTCTTCTAATACGATATTCGATATGACTGGAGATAATGGAG
>JAAAKG020147244.1:0-10497 GCA_010014905.2 Druon quercuslanigerum
TTCTCTGGAACTGCGCCTGGCCACTGGGCACTTCAAAATCCCATTTAATTAACATGGGGAAATTTTGAATTTTGAAAAATTGAACACATGTTCCAGGGTTTCATCGAAACGTTCCAAGTTTTTTAAGGATTTAAGTAGAGTGTCTGCGAAATAAAACCATACTAATAACTTTCATTTCCAACCTGCCCCTGCCCTTTCCGCAGCACCCGAAATATGACCCAAAAATTAAAAAAAAATTTTTTTTACGTATTATTGTTACTTTTTAGCGATTCCCGTTGTCTTTTTCATACAAATAATTAATAATGGACAATTTGAATATTTGGCATAACTTTTTAAATAATTTTCAATTGTTTAATGAAATGTAAATTATTTAAACAATTATTTATTCCCCCAAAAATTCAAGAAATAATCGTATTTTATGATTGAAATGCAATATTTTGTCATTGTTTGGAGCAGTAGATTTTTGTAAAAATAATTATTTAATTATTTAAATTATTATTATTATTACAGGCTTTAAATCACAGGCTTAAGATGGTTCCTGCCCAACATGTCGATGGCATTTTTGGTTTAGAGTTAGATTTTTTATATTTTTAGAATAGTTTGCACGGGAATCTCCCGGTATATATCATCAGTCACGGACGCATTTTTACAATGCAATCAAGTGATCTGATGAGTTCAGTGTGCCCCCAACATATTAGCCAAAGGCTGGGTTTTTACCCCATCAATAACGGATTGGGTTGCAGTCAAGTGTACGATGGGGGGACCTACAGTTTAAGGTGGTTTCCGAACCACCAGAACCTCGGTAAAGGTACATAGAAAAATTTCCAGAGGTACCGGCTCAGGGATCGAACCACGGACCTCTGAGGTGAAGTCCGAGCGTCTAACCAACTGAGCCACCGAGGCTCTTATTATTATTACAATAGTTTTTCACGGGGCTGTCCCGGTATATATCATCAGTCACGGACGCATTTATAATGCAATCAAGTGATCTGATAAGAGCTATGTGCCACGACATATTGGACAAAGCCTGGTTTTTTACCCCATCATTGACGGACTGGGTTGCAGTCAAGTGTACGATGGGGAGACCTACAGCTTAAGGTGGGCTCCGAACCACCAGAACCTCGGTAAAGGTACATAGAAAAATGTCCAGAGGTACCGGCTCAGGGATCGAACCCCGGACCTCTGAGGTGAAGTCCGAGTGTCTAACCAACTGAGCCACCCTGGAACATGAGTTCAATTTTTCGAAAATTCAAAATTTCCAAATGTCAATTGAATAGGATTTTGAAGTGCCTGGTGGCACATGTTAATATTCGAATTACGAAAAAAAAACTTTGGATTTTCTCTCTTCGGAAATGGAAACTATTGGAGGGTTGTCTTTCCCTCTTGAGTGAAAAAACAATTGCAATGCATTTTTGGACCACCCCTAATCTACACTGATTGATGGGAAGTATCTCTGACGATAACACAGACTGATTTAAATTACTCGCATCTAAAATGTAACGCCTGGCTCGAGATAGCGTATATTGCTGAGAAAGGATTCTTCTTTCGATCTCTTTCATAGATAGAAGGAAAAGCAGCCGTCCGCAATCGGGAGTTCTGTGGTTCTTTTTCCAGTGGAGCAAAGAGAGTAGATCTTTAAAAAAAATTAAATTATTTAAATATCAAAAAAGTACTTTTGGTCCCTTCTGAAATGAATATCAGTGTTTTTTGTTATTTAAAAAGTTAAGTTGATCGATAGTTTTTATTTATATTTCACAGATTGTGGAATAACATCTATACAGATTGATTGTAACTATCGCCGATGATAATACACATTCCTTTAAATTACTCTATCATAAATGTAACACATGGCGTGATATAGCGAGTATTTCTGCAAAGTGATTCTTCTTTCGATCTCTATAATAGCTTAACGGAAAAGTACCCGACCGGCAATCGGAAGTTCTGTGGTTCGATTCCAAGTGGAGCGAAAACAGTAGATCTTTTTTCAGAAAAAAATTAATTAAAAAATTATAAATTATAAGATTTTTAAAAACCTAAAATATAATGTAGATTTCAAAGATATCAAAAAGAAATTTGATAGTTTTTTTTAAAGATTTTGAGAAAATAAAAAAATCGAAAGATTCCTGCAAATCAGCAAAGTGATATTCATTGATAAAATAATTTTAAGACAATATTTAAAAATGTTTTAAAATATTACGAAAGTTTGAAAATCATTTAAGAATGTAAGAAGTTATGAAGTAATTCAAATTATAAACTTTTTTTAAAAACATTTCAAAAATTTATAAAACATTTTCAAACATTTCTAGAACATTCTTAATTTATTTCTAGGCAGCAAAAAATCCTAAATGTAATTTAAACTACTTAAATTTGCTCCTCAAAACTTGGTAAAATCCTGTTTATTAAATAATAATTTCTTAGACATTATTATATAGATACTTTTATATTTTATATTTATATAGATACTTTTTTTTACTTTTATTATTATTATAGATACTTTTTTTTCTAATTAGTTCGCTTAAAATTTTATTTATTTTTTTCTGACTTGAACCAATTTCTTGGCTAAAAAATCGTCTTTTTTGTTCCAAAATTTATCTAGTTTTGTTGAAGTTTTATCTTTTCTTTATTAGAATTGCAACTGGTTGGTTTAAAGATCAAATATTTGTTGGTTGAGAATTTTAATATTTTGCTGAAAATTCGTCTTTTAAACGAATTTAACTATCTTTTTATTTAAAATTATAATATTTTTTAATTTATACATCAATTTTTTCATTTTTAATGTGAATGCTTATTTTTTGGTTGAAAGTTCATCTGACAGGTTAAATTAAAAATAGTTTGTTAACAATTAACTTGTTTTGTTAAAAAGTAATCATTTTAGTTCAAAATTAAATTGTTTGAAGATTTAAATACTTTTTCTGGATATTCATAGTTTTTGATGGAAAATTAGTCTTTGTTGGAAAATCATGTTGTTGTTTGAGGATTCAACTACGGAAAAATCTTGATTTTAAATTAAAATCTATGTTCAGTGAAATATCAGCTACTACATTTTTCATTCAGAATTCATCTTCTTATGTTGAAAATTAACCTGATTGATTAAAAGTTTTTTTTTTATTTTGTGTTGAAAATTATTTGTGCCGACGAATCGAAAAAGCACAAGCGTGTGCAGCGCGCGATTCATTACACAGGCACACGAAAAAAAGGTCTTGTCCACCAGACGAGGTAAACATTTCTATACGTTTTTGGGGTCGCTGAAACCGAATCCGGGGTTGGTTTGACTCGGTCAGGTCGCATTTCGTTCTTCACCTCAAAGAAATGATGAAAGTTGGAACATTCATGGAAACACCCAGAAAGCAAAGCGGTTATAAGTTTTCGGGATTGCTGAGTCCAAATAAAAAGGTGATTTTGCTCGGCAAGGTGCATTCCATTCATGACCTTAAAAAATGAACTTAAACACCCTCCCGCCCAGCTGCACGGCAGCGCGCCATCTCTGGCTTCGTTACCTCAATAAATCTGAGAACGAATCAATCTACATATCCCCGATCGGGGCTGTTTTCATGACTGATAACCATGCTCAAAGAATGACTAACAAGTTCTATGCACTGGACGCTGAATACAAACAATTTATGTCGAGAACAGTTTTCAGTGTTTTACTTTTTTTTAGGTTATGAATGGAATGCGACCTCGCCGAGTCAAATGACCTTTAAATTTCAACATAGTGACCCTGAAAACATATAACCGCTTTGCTTTCTGTATGTTTCCATGAATCTTCCAACTTTAATTATTTTTTTGGGTTAGGAACGAAATGCGACCTGACCGAGTCAAACGAACCCCGGATTCGGATTCAGCGATCCCAAAAACGTATAGAAATGTTTATCTCGTCTGGTGGACAAGACCTTTTTTTCGTGTGTCTGTGTTATGCTAGCTCAAGAAATTTATTTATTATTAAAAATATGACTAGAAGTGCAAATATGAATAACTCATCCGCGTATATCAGAAATGATACGTAACAATCATGGGAAGATTTCAGATGAGTTGGTTTCCTTTATTCATTCCTTCTTGAGAGTTTATTCAAGGCACATGTTTGAATGCACATTGCACGCCTTTTCTAAGGGTTTCTCAACTTCTGAATACATTAGAATAAATGAGATCGTTTATAGTAAAAGTAGATAATGATAAAATAGAATATTATCTTAGAAAAAGTTATCACGAATATGAAAATATTATTTCCTTGTTTCTGCTCTCGAGAGTTGTCAGGATCCTTTGTACTCCTCTCTCAGATTTCATCATATGCAAGAGCAATTCACAAAAGAGCATCAAAGGAGTTCAATTTCACTCAAGTACAAATTAGAAGTTTATGAAATAAGAAGGCATAAATTTATATTAATGAAATTATTGGTTTTATGATGTAAGCAGATTTGAAATCAAATACTTATTATACACTCATGGCAGCAAAATTTTTGATAATTTCTGTACAAATTTAGTAGAAACAACAAAAACTGACATTAAACTGAAGTTGAACTAAAGAAATATTTGATCACTTAACAAAAGCTTCTTGAATTAAACAAAATATTTCAATAGCCAACATTATTTTCCTGTTTCACTATTTCTGTTGACTGAGGTTGTTTTTAAAATAATGAAGAAGGAAATGAAAATTCTAATACCCTCTGATTTTTAATAATTGTTTGAATATAAAAATGTAATAAACATTTCAAATAAAAACTTATTTCTTAAAAGTTTTTAAACACTTAAATTTAAGCTCAAATTAGATTTTCGAATCTAAGAAAAAGAAAATAAGTATTATAAGTTTGTTAATGAAGTTACATAAATATAATTTTCCCAACATTTTTACCAAAATTGAGAAAGGTTTTAGAAGATTTAAGATTTGTCAAGAAAATGTCTAGAAAATTTTAAAAAAGTTTATTATTTTGCAGGATTTTAAAGCAAACACTAATAAAAATTTGAGACAGTAAAATTATTTTGAGGACCATTAGAAGCTTGGAAGAAATTTATACATATTTTGAAGTTTTCTAAAATTTTTAAAAATGTTTCCTTAGAACTAATGTTTCAAAATAAAAACAATTACGTTTTTTGTAGGAATCTGAAGAATATTTATCCATTCTTTTGTAACCTTTCATAAATTGGTGAAAGCTTCTACATTTTTTTCGAAATCATCAAAGCTCTACATTTTGTCTAAGTTAATTTATTTGTCTAAATTAAAAAAAAAACTTTGGATGATTTCTTTAACCTTCTAAATATCTTTTAGAATGATTGTTTTTCGACATTAACTTAAAACAATCTAAATAATTAAAAAACTTTCCTTAAAATCTTCAGGATTCTGTTTTTAGAGAAAAATCTTGAGAAAATTTAGTTATTCTTTTGAAACATTTCAAAATTCATAAATGCTTTTAAAATTTTTGATTATAATCTTCAAAAATCTACATTTTAGTAGGAAATTGTTGAAATCTTTTGAAATTTGAAATTTTATTAAATATTTATGATAATAAAATCAAATTTCTTAGTTCAAAATCATTTAAACAAATTTTTTCTGAATTTTGCGAAAGTTCTTAAAACTTTTAAAAAGCTTCTTTTATGTTTTTAAAAATCTAGATTTTGTTTTAAGTTATTTGAAATCTTCTCAAGATTTAAATTATTTTCGAATCGTTCTAAAACTTCCAAATATCTTTTACTGAAAAATGTTAAAATCCTTTAAAATGAAAAAAATATCTTAAATTCTTTCAAATTCTTCTATTACATAATTTAAAATCTTCAAAACCTAAAATTAATCTTTGGAAATTAAACCTAAGTCTCAAAATGTTCTCAATAATTTTCGAAATATTATTTCCCAATATTAAAAAATCACTTATAATTTAAAATTTTTATTTGATTAATAATGTTGTAAAACATTTAGAAATAAATGTTATCAAGAAATAAAATTGCTTAGTTGGGAATAAATTAGGTTTTTGTTAACAAAATATGCAAGATATCGTGACTGCATTTTAAAAAAATGGATTTTTCATCGATTTTTTGTAGATAATTAGAAAATCAGAAATAAAATTTTAAAAAATTGATTTTAAAATTTTATAACAGTTAATAAACAAAAGATTGTTTTTAAAAATTTATAAGACTTTTCATAGTTTACATTAATGAACATACGTTTTATTTTATTTTTATTATTATTAAATTTACTATTAATAATAACCGAAGAAGCCGTACTTATTTTTTGATCATATGGTTCAAAATGATTTCTATGCAGTGGCTAGTAAATTTTAATTGGAGTACATGAATGTGCTTGAATTTGCGGTTGGCCTGCCATTTAATTATCAGTTCGAGTTACCGTTTGTAATAGCATGTTCAAAATTGTGATGTTCTCTCAAGAGAAAATAAATAATTTTGTCATCTCAAATCGCGTTGTACGAGATTTTAGTATTCGGTTTGCCAAAATCGACATCCTTGTCTTTCTTTTCCCCCAAGGATATAGTAATCTCTGAACATTTCCTGACATCGGACTCTCCTGGGATACGACAATAACCATCCAGGATAATTTGGTCAGCTTCAGGCGCTTGAGGAAAAACTTTTTTTTACCCAGTCTTTATGTTGGAATAAATCCAGAGAAAAATTTGTTACAAGAACAACTTTAAAATTATTTAGTTATCGAATTTACTATCTTAGGCCAAAAATTTTCAATAAAACAAAAATTCTTCCATGGTCATAAACAGAAAAATAATCAGCAATGATTCAGAGCTTATTTTAAACAATTAGAAAGCAGATTAAAATTCTTTAATTTATAAAGTTTCCATTTTAACTTAATACTTTAGATTTCAAATTTTTAACGCTTGAAGCTAGAAAGCGCGCATTATTCAGCTAATGTTAACAATCCTGAAATTTGAATGTTTGCTATTTTTAATTGTTCCACTGTGAAGGTACAAAAGTTAACTATAAAATTGGAAGATTTGAAATTTAAAACTAGTGTTTTAAATTCGAATCCCGAAATAAGTATATATTCTTAAAAAGATGCTTGCCCGTGGTGTCAGAACGCGGATATCTCTAGCATGCGCAGTAGTGATTCTGTGTATTTTTTAATTGACGCATGGCATTACATAACCTAAAAAGACACAGGAGTAACTACTGCGCATGCCAGAGATATCCAGCTACTGACTTGCAATTAGGTATTTCCACTTCAACCACCGAATAACTTCACTTTGTTGAGCTCTGAGGGAAAAACAATGGACCAAATGCATGAGACAAAACATTATTTCTGTAATATCTTCATAACGAATAATATTTATTAACATTTTATTATTTCATTTAATAGTTATCAACAAATAAAAACTATTTTGTCAATACACTTATAAAGAAAAAATTACTTTTTACGAAGATATTAACAAATTGGGGCAAACATGCACCGAATGTCCAGTAGTTCTTCCTTTATATTTTGAGGTTGACACATGGGCTTTACATAACCTAAAAACACCGGAAACAGTACTGCGCATGCCAGAGATATCCGCGTTCTCCCATCACTGATTTGGTCCATTGGTTTCCCCTCAGCATTCAACTAAGTGAAGTTAGCTGGTGGTTAAAGTGAAAATATATAATTTCACAAATGTTTCAAATTTCAAATTCAAAAATTTGTGAAAATACCTGTCTTGAAATTTTAAATTTTTAAATAAGCTGTTTTAGATATGAAATAGAGAACCTTTGTTCAAAAGGAAGTAATGTTCATATTTCTAAGGAAGGATCGTAAGTCATGAGAAGAAAAATTTGCCTGCAGTAAAGCATGATCATCATATAAAAATTAGTGTTTGACACGTTACTGTCTGAATGTAACGAGTTAACGTTACCGTTACTGTCTACAAATTTGAAACGCGTTACCGTTTTCGTTACATTTTTTTAAAAGTAATGCGTTCACATCACTAAAAAAAGTAACGCATTACCTTGTCCTTACTTTTTTAAATTAAATATTTAATCCATTATTTGAATGTCAAAAAAGAATCTTAAGAATTTGGTACATTCCATTGGAAATTTTAATAAAACTGAATATTATATTTACAGTTAGGCAACGTAATTTAAAAAATACTTAATTTTTCTATAAGATGTTTTTATTTAAACTATACTATTATTTAGTTTAGAAATGTATGCTGAAGTGTACTGAAGGCTCTCCAAAAAAAGCATATTTTTCAAATAGTACCAATTTCTCGAAAATTGCATCGCTCATGCGATGTATTTTGTCTAAGAGTAATAATCCGGCTGTATAGAACAGGGGTGGTCCAAACATGCATTGGAAATTTTGTTTCGTATTTTTATGAATACCGTAGGAAAAAATATGTTTTTTAATATTTTATTCAGAATTCTCAATATTAGGTAAATAAAGTTGGAATTCCCATAAGATTCATCAATGTCAACAAGAGTAATTGTTTAAACAATTTCCTATTATAATTAATTATATTCTCTTTGCTCAATGATAAAGTGTTGCCATTTTTCCTGAATTTTTTAACTATTTGTATATTTTTCATTATAAGTAGCTTAATAATGGATAAGATTTAGCAAAAATAATTGTTTAATTGTTTTTCTTGACTATCTTCATCTATATTAATGCCTGATAGTTGCGTTTTTTCGATAATTTTTATCTTTCTATCCTTTTTTCACTTCGTGAGGTAATAATTCATGAAAGTTAACAAAAAAATGTTTTAAACAACTTAATATTGTCTACAACAATATTCTCTTAGATAAGTGATAGAAAGTTCTGGTTTTTTCTAATATCTTTAACTTCTCTTCGCCGTCTTAGTTATTTAAAAAATCATAAATAAACATTAGAGATAACTATATTTTAAATAATCTCTTTTTTTGCAAATATATTTTGCTGATATAAGACAAGTATTTGAAGTATGTTTCAAGTTTTCGGAACAGATCATATTGAATACAACTTTCTTTTGAATAAGTTACTGAAAGACTTCAGTAAGAGGTCAGAAAGGCAGTAATGGTCTACATGCTGATTGGGAAGAAAAATTTTGAGTTTTAACTCGATTCAGATAATTTTAAGGATTCTGAATAACATTTACAAGAAAGTTTTTTTCTTATGGGAAATACGTTTCAAACTTCATATGGGGCTTACGGCAATTCTAAATATCATTCTTTTATGGATTTATTTTTGTGTGGATTCAAACAAATTTCCGACCGGTATTTATAAAAATTAAAAAAAAAATTGGGCCAACCTACTGTACAGTCGCTAAAGAGATGCACTGTTCGGTAATCTCGTACCTCACCGGATAAATAATTTCTTTAGATAAGGAAATGTGTGCAGGGAAGTAAGAATATACATCATCTGATTGGTTTTCTTGACATTGAAAATTTAATGTAATGCTAAACGTATTGAAGCATTTTATGAAGTAACGATTGGTGACGTGCGTTACTTTGCATTAGCGTTACCAGAAAACTATAACGCGTTAACATTACCGTTAATCTATTATAAAACTAATACGTTACGGTTGCCGTTACTAAAAAAGTAACTTTTCTGGTAACGCGTTACTGTCAAAGACTGATAAAATTGAATATAATCCTTTTTGTTACATTTTTATATTAGATTTGGCATGATTTTTTGTAACTAATACTCAAAAGGCAAACCAAATATTTCAAGACATTAATAATTTCTTTATAAATAAAAATTGAATTTAATCTTCTAGAAATTGCAATATTAAATAGATAATTTGCAATTTATGAGATTCAGATTTTTCCTAAAAAAATAATGCCCCCTGAATTTTTACTGCCTCATCAAATAATTTTTTTCAATCACGTGGGAAATGGTATAAGAAGGATTTTATATTTCTGTATTATTATTTTTACTACACTATGTAACAATATTTCATAAAATTCGTGTTTATTCGATTGTTGTGGTACCTATTTTTGTATTTTAAAGCGTCAATTCTGAAACTGACCTTTTTCAGATAGTTACATTTTAAACCAAATAGTGAAATTTTCAAAGAAAATAGATTCATTTCAACAAAAACTGAAGAACTTTAAACTATATCATATGAATTTTTTACCTAAGGAGACGAATTTTCAACAAAAGAGTTGAATTTTTATTTTTCAAAATAGGGTATTGCGGACAATGGTTGGCCATCCACCCAATGGTTGGATATTTCCTTTAAATATAAGTGATTATGGAATATTTTTAATAAAACTATTAATAAGCATTGCAAGATTGTATTCGACACACTCTATGCTATTTATTACAAGTATTTGTCAATATTTCCTAATATATGATCATTTTTAAGTGGTCTATTATTGTATTCATTAACCTAATAATGTTCAACAAAAGCCTTATTTTCACCCAAATAGTTTAAATTCCTACCAACATAGTTGAATTTTAAAAAACAATTATTTTTTACCTCAAGAAAATTTTCTTTAGATTAACATAGTTTAAGTATTTATCGAATCTCAATAATTTGTAACCAAAAAAATGTCAGATATTTCTTCGACAGCTCAGTTTTGACATTCAATTTTAAA
>JAAAKG020147245.1:0-10497 GCA_010014905.2 Druon quercuslanigerum
CACAACGTCGGAAAATCGAATGCCGCTCGGGTAATAAAATCAAAAACTGAGGGCTCGCGCGTGGGCGTGCAAGTGTTTAGTTTACTATTTCGAGTGAAGAGACTGTGGAGAGGAGAATATGAGTCAAGTGTGGAAACTGCGTGGCCGTTAGCTTTTAAAAAACATCATAAGAGGCCTTTGTACATGATGCTGAGTTTTTCAACGTCTTTTTTATGTTTAAATGGTTATCGGTTGAAACAATATGTAACATTTCTGAAATTTTGCGTGTAGCATAATTGAGTTCTACGTCTAAAACGCCGATGGCTCCGAAATCGAATTGATGTTTCCCTTTTTTGTGTAAACTAACAACGCATTCGGGATCTTTATTCGTTACGTGGTCATCTATTTTCAATTGAAGTGCTCTTTTGGTCTATTCAATATAACTAGCCTTATATTGTCTATATTTGCACGAAAATTTGTAAACAACGCCAGTAGTATCGTCCTAACTGAGGGGATCTTTACCTAAAGTTATTATATTTTTTAAACCATGCTTGATTTGAGGTATAGCTCGAATGTTATATGACCTTAAAAGTCCGGAACATTTAAAAAAAAAATTTAATTATGAAACAGTGATACGGTAAAAATATTTTTATCGAGGTTTCTTTTTCTCTTTGTTCCATTAATATCAGTGTATCTGACTTTGCGTAATCTTGTTTTAATGGATTTTCCTATAAAATCAATGGGGTAATCATTCTGTAGTAGAATATTTTTAACTTTTTTGATATTTTCCAAATGAACATTATTTTCCGCGAGTAAAGTAATAGTAGTAGGAAGATGGAAGAGATGTTAAATTTGTGAGAAAGTGAAAAAATAACTACCCAGGTAAGGATCGAACTAACGAAAAACCCGCGATTTTTTTTGCATTTTTCCTTTCGAAGTACCGGCATTATCTAGATAAATCAAATGCCATGTTCATGTTTACACATGTGTAACAATTAAATAATAATTTAGTAACATTAAAAAAATTTATTAACTATTAATTAATATTTTTAAAAAAGAGCAATCAAACCTTCATATTTGAGCTAAACAATCTTTTTTTTCTGTGTACCTAGGAATAAATATAACGAAAATATTACACGAATCTTACGAGAACGTCGGAGAGTCCGGTGATACAGAGTGGAATTTGCAATCGGAGCATCTTGCAGCAATAAACTAGTACAAAAATTTATTTCGATAGCTGATTTCGTTCTCGAATTGGGGACTGGGTGTGACTTTCGAAATCAGGGCATTTGGGCATCTTGCAGCAACTAATTGGTAGCTTACTACTACGATGCCGGGGGCGAGTTCGACACTTAGGGTTTGGTTTCGAGATCCGGGGGTTGTTCTATATTTCAGAAATAAAATATCAACAAAATACGCCGCCAGCAGCATGTCGATAAATCTCTCCGTTCCCGAAATAGCTCTCCCATGCTGCCGTAGCTTAATACCGCCAAGGGGTGGGCGAGTTCGACACTTAGGGGTGCGTCTCGGGATCCAGAGGTGGTGCTGTCTTTCAGAAACAAAATAGCAACAAAATACGCCGCCAGCCGCATGTCGATAGCTCTGTCCGTTCCCGAAATAACGCTCCCATGCTTCTGTAGCCTAATACCGCCAAGTGGTGGGTGAGTTTGACACTTTGGGGTGGGTTTCGGGTTCCGGGGATGGTGCTATCTTTTAGTAACAAAATAGCAACAAAATACGCTGCCAACAGCATGTCGATAGCTCTCTCCGTTCCCGAAATAGCTGCCGTAGGTGCTGCCGTAGCTTAATATCACCAAGGGGTGGGCGGGTTCAACACTTAGGGGTTGGTTTCGAGATTCAGGGGTCATGCTATCTTCCAGCAACAAAATATGCCGCCAGGCTCGTATCGATAGCTCTCTCCGTTCCCGAGTTAGTGCATGTTGCTGCCGTAGCTTAATATTACGGTGCGGCGCAGCGCGTTTTTTTGGAAACGGCATGAGCGACAAAAGTAATTTTTGCGCATCAAATCAGCAAAAAAATAGCAACAAATTACGGTACTAGTCCGGATCCGGCCCTTTGAAAATGTTCCCGCAACTTAATATACGTGTCAGTAATGACGATAGAATTTTACATTTTGTAATGTGACTACATGTTAGAATAAAAAAATATTCCCTAGCATGTGCTTCCACCTTCTCATTTACGAAACCTCAAGTTTCTCTGATAGTGTAATTGGTATTGAATTTTTTAATATTCATTGAATACTTTTAGATTCTCTAAATTCTTTACATTCTTTTGAAATCTCTGAATTCTTTAAAATGAGTAAAAGAATGGAGCAAAAGAGAGGGATCTTTTGCAAGAAAAAAATTATTTTATCTTTGAATTATTTAAATTCTTTTGAGTTCTTTGAAATCTGTTGAATTTTATTGTATTCTTTAAATACTTTCTTCAACTTTTAAGAATTTATTTGAATGATTTTGAATCTTCGGAATTCTTTAAATTCTATTGAGTTCTTTAAATTCTTCTGAATCATTTGAAATCGTCTGACTTCTGCGTTCTCTTTGGGATTCTTTGGAATCTGTTGCTTTGTTTTTTTATATTTTTTTGTATTGAACATATGCCCTTGGTAAAACCATTGTTGGCAACCAAGAATTTGATACATAACAATAATTATTAATTAATTAATTTTTAGTAACGGCTCGCTAAAATATAGCTGTTGAGGGTATCTATAATGATATTCATACTAATTTCGTTCATGTCGATGATAAAATTAATCCCTACCCTCTTGTGCATTAAATTTATATGATTATACATTAAAAATACTGGCGAATTAAAGCCGATCGCTGAATCTGAAAGTGACAAATGGAAAAGGACGCCGTATCTGGTAGACAGTCTACGGATTTTTAGTTGAAGGCGACTCGTTAAGAAAGAACCATCGATTTTATTTCTCATGTAGTTTAAATAAAAACATGCAACACGCAAAGGTCCACCGTTCAGACAGAGTATAACATTTAAATTTAGTGCATAGATTGCGATAGTCCGTGCCTTGAGTAGGATAAACCCCTTCCTTTTTAGGAATAAAAATTTTACGAATCTTTTTTGAATGCACTTCAATTCGTCCCCGTATTTTCGAAACATTGAATTTCAGACTTCAGAAGCATATTCAAGTTTTGTTCGCACGAATGCATTATATAGAGTATTCATAGTTTTCTCGTTTGAAAAATTCTTGCAAGTTCTAATTACAAAACGCAGTGCTCTGGCAGCTACAGCGGAAATGTATCTTACAAATGCGAGTCAAAAATTACTCCCAAATCTAAGATCTAAGAACGACATAACGTTGCATTTTTCCGTGTTGATACATAATCTATTATTTTCGCACCATTTGACAATGGAATCAAGATCAGCCTGTAATTCCCTCACATTTTCAATCTGGCTATTATAAATTATAAATATCTGGTATTATAAATATTTTTATGTCCTCTGCGAATATTGATATGGATGATTTGATATTGCTCACAACGTCATTCACATATACAAAAAATAGAGGAGAGCCGAGGTTAGACCCTTGTGGTACACCAGAAGTTGGGGTGTACGGTTGTGTAGCGACGCCTTTATATTTCATTTTGTGCTCCCTGTCTACCAGATAGTTCGACAATATTATAGCCAGATTTATCGGTATGTTTGTAAAAAATTAGGTTTATCAAAATTATGCGATATTCAATTTGGTATTTAAACTCGATTATTTTATTAAGGATTTTAAAAGCATACTTCTATAAGTTTTAGGAGTAGCGGCTGGAGCTGGTGGCTTTTTTGGCTTCGAGCTTGAAGGCTGCTGTTGTGGCCTTACGGAGCTGATGATCACAGGGATTGTATTTTGATGGACGATACTTAATCCGGATTCTGGATGTTGCATTCGCTGATTCAGTTCCATTTTGACTCTTCAATAGTCAAATTGTTGCATTTTTCTTTTGTCGTATGCAATCCAGATTTACTTGTACATTTCGCTGTTCTGGACTTCTAGATTTTTGTTTAATATGGACCTGAACACACTGTCCACTGTGTAACTGGACCGTGGGATCATTTTGATAGGGCGCGGCTTGAGAAGCGCCTGTGAAAATTGGCCAAGTCAAAAATTTTAATTATATTTTCAGGTGGTATATTTGCTGAAATAAAATTTAAATAATCATTTATGGAAATTAAGTCAAGAGTCAAGAAATTAAGTCAAGAAATTAAATCAGGGATATTGTTAACCCCAAAACTTTCTTTAAGGTTGAAAATTATTAGATTGTTTCTTCTTTCATCTCGTTCTGAACATGCGAATATGGTTTCAAACACAAAGATGGAGTGTTTATAATTATGTTCTTCAAGTTCGAGGAACTTAATTTTGGGGTCATCTATGCGCTTTAACACAACTGTTGAAATTTCACTATTTGCTTCTCTTTTTGTGTAGTCATCCTCCATCCTAAGGACCTTTTCTTCTAACAAATCAAGTCTGGATGAAAGAGAGATTGCGCTACTCCCAATTTGCTTCACTTCTTTTTTTATTGCAGAAGCTTCGCCCGCCACTATATTGACAGAATTCTTAATTTCATCTTTATTCCTGTCAAGTTTTTTAGTCATAGATTTTAACAGGGACGTCCCTGAGGCTCTCTAAATAAGACGTCATAACATTAGTTCGTTCTTTTTCTTTTTATTTTTCTACCTCTAAGCAATCCTGTTCCTTATTAGAGTTGTCTTGCGAGAAACTGTGTGTACTAAAGCTATTCCTTTCATCAGGTGAATTTGATCGTGAACCGCAGCATCTCGCTATTTTACCATCAGAATGCCTTTTTTGTTTTTCAGCGCATTCCTTGTGGTACTTAGACTCACAATCGGTACATTTAATTTCGTCATTTTCAATTGGTATTACGGCAGTGTCCACGGCTGCAAACATTCGGCGGAATCCGGTACTGCTCTTGGAACTGGCGTTATCTGCCATCGCAGTAGGCCAATAAAGGCAAGGCATTAGCAATACTTAGACAATATCCGACCAATAAATTCAAGACATGTGCTCGACTTAGCCAATATAACGCAAATTAAAGCAAAATATGATCAGGTTGTTGTCAATATCCAGCCAATAAAGGTAAGATATGAGCAGGACTTAGTAAATATCCGGCCAATGAAGGCAAGGCATGAGCAAGAGTTAATCAATATCCGGCCAATAAAGGCAAGAGATGAGCAGTGCTTAGTCAATATCGGGACAATGGAGGAAAGACATGTGCAGCACTTAGTCAATATCCAGCCAACGAAGGCAAGACATGAGCAGGACTTAGTCACTATCCGGCCAATGAAGGCAAGACATGCGCAGCACTTAGTAAATATCCGGCCAATGAAGGCAAGGCATGACCAGGACTTAGTAAATATCTGGTCATTGAAGGCAAGACATGAGCAAGAGTTAGTCAATATCTGGCCACTGAAGGAAAGACATGAGCAGCACTTAGTCAATATCCGGTCAATGGAGACAAGACATGTGCAGGACTTACTCAATATCAGGTTAATGAAGGCAAGACATGAGCAAGAGTTAGTCAAAATAGGCCAATTAAGACAAGTCATGAGCAGCACTTGGTTAATATCCGCACAATTAAGGCAACACATAAGCAGAACTTAGTAAATATCCGGCCAATGAAGGCAATACATGCGCAGGACTAAGTAAATATCCGGCCAATGAAGGTAATACATGAGCAGAACTTAGTAAATATGGGACCAATGGAGGCAAGGCATGAGCAAGAGTTACTTAATATCCGGCCATTAAAGGCAAGACATGAGCAGCGCTTAGTCAATATTGGGCCCATGAAGGCAAGACATGCGCAGGACTTAGTAAATATCCGGCCAATGAAGGCAAGACATGAGCAAGACTTAGACAATATTCGACCAATAAATGCAACACATGTGCTTGACTTAGCCAATATAACGCTAATTAAAGCAAAATATGATCAGGTTGTTGTCAATATCCAGCCAATAAAGGTAAGACATGAGCAGGACTAAGTAAATATCCGGCCAATGGAGGCAAGACATGTTCAGGACTTACTCAATATCCGGCTAATGAAGGCAAGACATGTGCAAGAGTTAGTCAATATCCGGCCAATTAGCTCAAGACATGCGCAGGTCTTAGTCAATATCCGGCCAATTAAGGAAAACATGAGCAGTACTTAGGTAATATCCGGTAAATGAAGGCAGCACATAAGCAAGACTTAGTAAATATTCGGCCGATTAAGGCAAGACATGAGCAGCGCTTAGTCAATATCCGACCAATGGAGACAAGACATGCAGGACTTACTCAATATCAGGTTAATGAATGCAAGATATGAGCAAGAGTTAGTCAATATACGGCCAATGAAGGTAATACATGAGCACAACTTAGTAAATATGGGGCCAATGGAGGCAAGACATGAGCAAGAGTTACTTAATATCCGGCCATTAGAGGCAAGACATGAGCAGCGCTTAGTCAATATCCGGCTAATGAAGGCAAGACATGAGCAGGAGTTAGTCAATATCCGGACATTAAAGGCAACACATGCGCAGCACTTAGTTAATATCCGCACAATGAAGGCAACATATAAGCAGAACTTAGTAAATATCGGGCCAATGAAGGCAATACATGAGCAGGACTTAGTCAATATCAGGCTAATGTAGGCAAAACATGAGCAGGAATGGGTAAATATTCGGCCAATGAAGGCAAGCCATGAGCAAGAGTTAGTCAATACCCGGCCAATTAGCTCAAGACATGAGCAGGTCTTAGTCAATATCCGGTCAATTAAGGAAAACATGAGCAGTACTTAGGTAATATCCGGCAAATGAAGGCAGCATATAAGCAAGACTTAGTGAATATCCGGCCGATTAAGGCAAGACATGAGCAGCGCTTAGTCAATATCCGGCCAATGGAGACAAGACATATGCAGGACATACTCAATATCAGGTTAATGAAGGCAAGATATGAGCAAGAGTTAGTCAATATACGGCCAATTAAGGCAAGTCATGAGCAGCACTTGGTTAATATCCGCACAATGAAGGCAACACATAAGCAGCACTTAGTAAATATCCGGCCAATGAAGGCAATACATGCGCAGGACTTACTAAATATTTGGCCAATGAAGGAAATACATGCGCAGGGCTTAGTAAATATCTGGCAAATGAAGGCAATACATGAGCAGGACTTAGTAATTTAAGGGCCAATTGAGGCAAGACATGAACAAGAGTTACTCAATATCCGGCCACTAAAGGCAAGACATGAGCAGGACTTAGTAAATATTCGGCCATCAAAGGCAAGACATGAGTAAGAGTTAGTCAATGTCCAGCCAATGAAGGCAAGACATGGGCAGGACTTAGTCAATGTGCGGCCAATGATGCTCAATTAAGAATCCAAAGTAAGGACTCGGAATAAATGATTTGAATGAAATAATTAATCAGACTAAATACGGTTTTAAGCTGATCCTTATTCAACGTTCTTTATTCTACCAAGGCAAGAAAAAAATTAACCATATACAATGGTTCCAGCTTAGATGGATACGTTTGAAATGCATCATGTCCGGGTTTTTGAGCAAAATATAAATAATATAAATAATCGTTGATTATGGTTATTTCTTTGAAAAACCATAGAAAAATTTACTTTCAATATTGAAAAAAGTAGAGTTGTAGAGAATATTTCCCCAGCAAAGAAACCCAGCGGGCACGAAATTTAAAAACGTTTTTCGAACGTCCAAACGACTTTTTTTGGACGTACTGAAACGTCTTGGGACATTCGTGCCCACTGGGAAGCCATCATTTAAGAAAAGAAAAGATTAGTAGAAAAATTATTCAATTAAAATAGGAAATAGGAACACTTTTTTCCAGAGATCTGACTTACACCACAACTACCTTAATAGCTTACAATTATTTCAAATTTAAAAAAATAAAAAGTATGAAAAATTGAATGATTTTTAAACTTAACATCCTCAAAATTACGAAAATTCAGAAAAGAAATATTCAAATATAATTCAAACCTGCAGAATTAAGTTCATTCAAAATTAAATAATTTTAAAATGAGGTATATTCTAAAATAAAAAAAATGCTTTTAAATCACAAACTGCTCAAAATAGAACTTGCCAAGCTCACAGCTTTCAAGAGTGAAGTATGTACTTTTAATTTTCAAGAGCTTAAAATTCAGGATCTTTTAATTAGCGGCGTGATTTATTTATTACTTCAAATTATTATATTTATTTTTATTTATACAGAGAAAAATATTTCGAATCTTTAAATTTCCAAATGACTTAAAATATCGCATTGAGGGCTGTAAAGATTTTAGAAGGCAAATATTTAACCTAAAAGCATTTATTTTTTAATTACTTCTGTGCGCAATTAATATCGACTAGACACTTTTTTACAAAAAAGTTCAATCTTTCTTTTACTGTATGGACAACTTACCCTTAGTAGCGACATTTATAAGGTTATTCCATAAAAAAATGTGCTCGCATCGCGGGCTAGTTTGAGTGCGCCTAGGGCGTGCGACGTTTGCTTATCGCGCTTAATTATACATTTATCTCGAACTTCGCGCTCGATTATGCGTTTACCTCGCGCTATGCGCTCAGAATTTATATCTTTCTCAAACTAGTGCACAGACATTTTAAAATTAATCGATTCAAAATTATTAGTTTTTAAACAAGATTCATAATATTTTAACAATTTTAATTTACGCTCCTGTTTGCAATGGAATATTGAATATTTACAATTTTTCAACAAATTGAGGTTAGCTGTTGTATTTTACCAGAAAATGGTATTTTTAAAGAAAAATTATTAGATTTAAATCCAATGATTTTTATTTAAAATAATAGAGTTTACAAGATTGCAGAATTTTAGATTCAGTGACAGTTTTACATCAGATATAGACATTTTTGTTTAAAAAATGTTAGTTTTGAATCAAGATTCATAATTTGTTAACAATTTTAATTTACGCTTGCGTTTCACATGGAATGTTGAATATTGACCATTCTTCAACCAATTGAGGTTACATTGTGTGTTTCACCAGAAAATGGTATTTTTAAAGAAAAGTTATTTGATTTAAATCCAATGATTTTTTTTTGAAATAATAGAGTTTACAAGATTGCACAATTTTAGATTTAGTGAAAGTTTTACATCAGACATAGACATTTTTATTTAAAAATTGTTAGTTTTTAAGCAAGAACCATAATTTTTTAACAATTATAATTTACGCTCGTGTTTCACATGGAATATTGAATATTTACTATCTTTCAACCAATGGAGGTGACGCTGTTTTTTCAACAGAAAATGGTAATTTTAAAGAAAAGTTATTCGATTTAAATCCAATGATTTTTATTTGATATAATAGAGTTTGAAAGATTGCACAATTTTAGATTCAGTGAAAGTTTTACAACAGACATGATTTTATGATATGAGTAATTTGAAAGGAAATGGGTATTATCAGCAGAGTATTTAGTATAGATGTCACTTCACAATAGGTGGAAATGAAAATCAAAACTATAGATCAATTTAACTCTTCAAATAACAGAAAAATAATTAACGTCATTTTTGACAAGATAAAAAATAAATTTAAACAAAATTTTTAAAATATATTTTCTGAAAAAAGATCTTCTAACAATTGCTCCACTGCGAATCGAATTACAGAACTTCCGATTGCCGGTTGGATGTTTTCCCAATTCAGCTATTTGAAAGATCGAAAAAAAAATCCTTTTTCACAAATATACGCTATCACAAGCTAGGTGTTTTCATGATAGGAGTAACTTAAGAGGAAATCGGTGCTTTTAGCAGAGTAGTTACTATCGATCAGTATAGATGACACTGCACAATCTGTGGAAATGTAAATCAAAAATATGGATCAAGTTAATTGTTCCAATAACGCGGAAATAATTAGGGTCATTTTTTACAGGATGGAAAATAAATTATATTTTTTTTAGTTATATTTTTCTGAAAAATTTTCTGGCTGGGTGCTTTCCCAATTAAGCTATTAGAAAAAATAGAAAGAAAAATGCTTTTTCAGAAATATACGCTATCTCCAGCGCGGTGTTTTTATAATACGAGTAATTTTAAAGGAAATTTGGATTATATTTAGAGTAGTTACTATATATCGATATACACGGCACTCCACATTCTTTGGAAATAGAAATCAAAACCATCGATCAAGTTAATTCTTCTAAAAACGCGGAAATAATTAACGTCAATTTTGACAGGATGCAAAATAAATTTTACAAAAATTATTAATTATATTTTTCTGAAAAAAGATCTTCTTACAATTGCTCAACTGCGAACCGAACCACAGAACTTCCAATTGCCGGTTGAATATTTTCACAATTAAGCTATTTGAGAGGTCGAAAAAAAATTCTTTTTCCGAATTATGCGAACCACCATTGAACATTTAAATGTTAAAAAAAAGGCTAAGGTGGGTGACCCTCCGTTTTTGTATTCAATCTTTCCGAAAAACAAGACTTGATTTGAAAATAATGCTGTATAACACACCTATTTTTTCAGCTT
>JAAAKG020147246.1:0-32384 GCA_010014905.2 Druon quercuslanigerum
ATAAATTTACATTTTATGACATTAGTGTCGGAAGTTCAATATACACCTATTTATGTGAGGTGCATGAGTGCATAATATACATAGATAAATATTACTGTCTCAAGTAACGTAAAATATAAAGGACTAAGAATTTTGTGTAACTCTTACGGTCTTCGTTAAATCAAAGAATAAAAAACGAAATTACTAAAGAAATCTGATGTTTCGGCTGCCACTGCGTATCTTTTTCAGAGAATCTAAATAAAAAATATATAATTAACGATCGTTTCTTACATGTCATTACAAATAATTTTTTTTTAATAGAAAAAGAAAGAAAAATACCCGTGTTTATTTTCTTGCAAAAAAAAATTCAATTTAGGATTCAAACATCTGTCAGTAGTTAAGAGTCAATTTAAAAAAAATAATTATGATGTGTGACTCCAAATGTGATTAAAATAAACAAATAAACGTATCACAATAAAAGCCTCATAAAAATTGAAAAGGCTTTTTTTAATGAAACTACATTTTAATGAACGAAAACAAAATATTTATAATGTTTTTGGACAACGACGAACATATAACAAATTAGACAAGAGACCTCGATTAAGGTGGTAAAATTCATTGATACAAAATAAAGGCGACATTTCAAGAAACCGCAAATGAGGAAAGCGCGCCAAAGCAACTGCAATTTAAACTTGGTTACTGTTTATTTTAAAATGCTTTAATATATTTTGTTGATATTCATGATTTCCGTCTGTAAGTTAATCGAAATATTTTGATATTTGTTTATAAAAATGGATTCTATTATGCGTCTTTTATATGTATTTTTTTCTCTAGCTAGAATTTTAATGTTAGTAAAATCAAAATCAAAATAGTGGTTTGAGTTCCAACAATGTTGTGAAAGACCTGTATTAAAATTTTCAATTCTACAGTTTCTTTTATGTTCAGCAAATCTAGTTTTTAATCTTCTACCTGTTTCTATAATATAAACTTTTTTGCAACAATTACATTTAAAGAGATATAAAATTCCAGACAAATTTTATGATACTATCTATATATTTTTAATTAAGTAAAAAATTTTTAAGAGTGTTTTGATTACTAAAATAAACATTTATGTTGAATTTTTAAAATGATCTTCGCAACCGATCAGAAAGTATTTAAACATACGATAACGTAACTTTTATTTCAAACTTATAATATGTTTCAACCCAGTTCTTTTTTCTACTAAAACCATTGTAGATTTAATCAATTTGTTCTCGAATAATACTATTTATCAAAGGAAGCGGATTATTATTTTGAACTAAAGTGATTTTAATTTGATCCAAATTCTGTTTCCTAAATCTAATGTCATTCAATTTCATGCATCTATCTATTAAACCTGTTATTAAGCCGACCTTTTGACAAAATAAATTGTGGGAATTCAAATTGAAATATCTACCAGACCATAAAGCTTTTTGAAACCAGTTGGTAATTAACCTACCTTCAGTTGTTTTTATAATTTGTAAATCAAAATAATATATTGAATTATCTTGTTCGAGTTCAAATGTAAACTGTATAGAATTTTCCATACTGTTAAACGTACTTATGAAATCGTCAATTTTTTTAGTAGGAACAGTAGCTAAAATATCATTCACATACCTTTTATATAAAATAGGTTTAAAATTCAACTTTTCCAAAGCTCTTGTTTCAACAACTTCTAAAACCAAATTTGAAACTATAGGAAACAATGGCCAACCCATAGGACTGCCGTGTCATTGTTTATAATATTTACCATTAACAGAGAAAACCATGTTATTGAAAACAGTTCTAGTAGCGACTAAAAATTCATTTTTCGTTATTTTAGTTAGATTTTTATTTTCTATTAGTTTTTCTTCAATGCAGTCTAACGCTAGATCTAATGGAATGTTATCAAACATTGAAACGATGTCCAAAGAAACTATAGAGTGTGATTTAAAGTGTAATTTTTAAGAAATGATTCTGTATCACCTGCAACTGGTTTTAAAACGTTAGAAATATATTTGACCTAGTTATAAGTAGGAGATTCAATTGTGGACACAATCTCCATTTTAAATCTGGTTAGTGCACTTTTTGAAGAGAATAAGTTTTATCTACAATACTAGTATGTGTTTTTAATTTATATGCCGTTTTTCATTTATTATTCTTTTTTTCTCCCATCGAATAGCTATATCATTACATTTTTATCCTATTGTTGGAAACACACTAGTTATAATCTTTTTATACAAATTATCCTTTTTAAGCATGTTTTCCATAGTTTTATTATAATTATCTCTATTAGTTGCTACCGTTATGTTGCCTTTGTCTGCATTCACAAAAAGTAAATCTTTATTAACCTTTTCAAACTATGTTCTTGAAGTTATGATTTCGATTATGGTTTGAAATTAATTGAGTAACTGTTTTTCTGATACTAAGTTTCTGATCTTCGTGCATTGGAAGCAATACCAAAGTCACCCAGTGCCAAGGTTTCAGCTACCTTATCCAGGATTTCGACATTTAATATATTTTTAAAGCATTTTTTAAATTTAAATTTTTTATGTTGATTTCTCTGAGCTAACAACCTATTTTGCAGTAAATTGAACTCGTTGATACATTTCTGTCTCTTTTTACACTTTAGATTATTTAAACTTAATTCTTGTGAACCAAAAAACCTATTGATCGATCCATCACTACGAATGTTTGTATTCGATGTTTTAAATAATTCGAAAAATTACCCAGTTTACTAATCTCCTTTACTGTGTTTTCGATTTCAATTTTTAAGCTCTTTGTTTGGAAATTTACTTATGGAAGCTTCTATAGTGCCCTCTAAGGGTTTTCATTTTTCTTGTACCTTCTAACACTATCCTTTATACACCTCCCACACACTTACTTGGTGGTGGGAGGGGGGCCTACAGTTTAAGGCGGCTTCTGAACCACCAAGAGCAACAGCCTTAAGTACTTGGAAAACCTTTTTTTCTCTAGAGGTACCGGTCCCAAGACTCTCCGGAGATGAACAACTACTCCCTTGCTAGGCTAGTGTTCACCGCAAGGGCCACCGAGGCTCTTCCAGAGTGCGAGACGGGAATCGAACCAGTAAACCAACAGAGTGGGTCCAAAGCTTGCGCTTTAGCCGCCATGACCATCGTCCCACTCTTAAGAAATTTAGTTTAGCTTTATGAAACTTTGAAATTAATTTACGAATTAAATTATACAAATTAAACTTGCCAGTGCAATTTTGTATGTGTGCCGGAACTAAGGCGTCGTTTTTACATTTAATTAAGAGCGTACGTTGTTCCTTAGGAATAACCAATCTTCTATTGGTGTTAATCCAATTAACCAACATTGGCGGTCAAAGAAAGGATTGATTTGATTTTTATCAAATCTACTTATTAATATATATATTTCAAGAAATGTAATTCTAGTTTAAAAAAATTTATTTTCATAATTATAGTAAAATATAATACACAATAATAGCCAACAGATTTTTGTCTTTTTCTGTGTCTGTAAAAATTCTTGAAATAATAAACAGTTTCAGATACAATGCTTTCTATCTGTCAAGTAATTTTTTATATGGTTTAAAATAATGATTGCTAAAATTTAATTATTTGTAAAAGTACGGTTTCTCATTTGTATTATACATTTTATAGCTGTTATATTGGACTTATGAATAAAATTTGAAACATATGGATCATTGTATAAGAACTGAAAAAAAAAAATCTTTCATCGATATTTTATTATATTACAATATAGATAGTGAAGCGAAGGTGAGCGTCAGTCAATTTATACCTGAAAGTTCTTGTAGTAAACTTTTCTTTGCAGGGTACTTTTTGCATTCTCAGCAGAGAAGGTACATATTAGATTTGCGTAAAATTTGCCCCCCCCCCCCCGTTTTTGTCGAATGTCCATGTTTTCAGACCCACTGAATAAAAAAAATGGTTTTTACGAATGGGTCTGTCCGTTCGTTAGTTAGAGTGTCTGAAGATTTTTAATGAAGTTTTTTAATACGATAAATTTAGAAAAAATTTACAGACTTGATTAGCCTTTGATTTTTTTATTTTATTGTCTCAAATTAAGGCTCGGGTTCGTTAGCCAAACATTTTTGATGAAAATTCAAAAAGTGGGAACATTTTGAACAATTCTGTTATATAGGATTATATTTTTTATAGTATTCAAAAAGACGAACAATTTATTCTGAAAAAGAAACAAAAATGAACGTTTTAAGCCAAACAAAACACGATCTGAAAAAGACTCAGAGGAAGAAAAACGTTGCATTTTGAACACCCTACAAGATCATCATAAAAAAATGTTATGAATTTTTCTGTAAAATCGAAAATTCAAATTTTTATTGTACAAAAAATATTGAAAAATCAAACATTCCATTTTGTGATAAAAATATGCAAGATACAACAAAAGATGCATGTACAAAAATTGTACACCCAAAATAGATCAACAAATTTTTTATGATTTACATTTTTAAGAATTCGTAGTTTGTATTTTATTCATAAAATACCGCATTAAATATAGAGAAATTACATTTTTAGACAAACAGACAAAATGTATTCACCCAAGAAAGAGCTAAATTTGTACTTAATTATTTTTTGATAGGATGCGCAGTTTTTTTGTTAAGCACGAAAAAAAACATGTAACATGAAAAATTTAAATTGCTCGATAAACAAGGCAAGGTACGATAAAAATTAATTGTCGAACGTTGTTTAACCAAAAGGGATGTACCAGTTCTCAATTGATAATCTTTAGAAACGAAGAATAAATTTTTTTTAATTGTAAAATATATAATAATTTTTTATAAAAACGGCAATATCGATACAATACAATATCTGAATAAGCAGTATTAGCTCGTGGTACAGTAATAAATACAATATAAATTTGATACAATAGCGCTTACCTCTTTTTAAAATAAATCTGATCCAAATTCAGGTACATATTTTATATATTAAAAATTATTGTCCACGAATTCTGAATCAAAAACTATATAAAATGATATTAATAGAATTAACTAAATCAGACACTGAATGTTTTATGGAGTTTTTTGTATACCAGAAAATTTTTTTATCTCGTAAAACAATTTAGGCATTTTTGCCCTGGACTTTTCCAGAATGATTGTTTAAAAAGTTTTATTCTACCTATAAAAATGGACGGTACGGCTTATGGAATTTTTGTGTATGAGAAAATCGTTTTTTGCCAGTAAAATGTTCAAAACGTTTATGTGTTCGTCTTTTCTTTATTATTTTGTACTCTTAAATAGATTCTTAATGTTTTAAATGTGTAAAGAAACAAATATTAACCCCTTTTTGAAATTAGGAGAAATAAGTTTTTTTTTATTTTATTATTGTTTAGAAATCATTCATTTAAGTTACAAACTGAGTTCAAAAGTATTAAAGAATTGGATGAAAGAGAATTGTGTGCCTTATGGAGATTTCTATATTGTAGAATAGTAAACTTCGATACGTGTGTGAGAGGTGATTATTTAGCGTACGAGACGTTTTGCGCACGAGCGAAGTGAGTGAGAAAAGTCAAGGGTGCTAAAATTCACCCTTCACACAAGCATCCAACAGTACTTTATACCGCCAAAGCCGAAATCGTTTGCACTTAGTGCTAAAAAATGTAAAATTTTAATAAAAGTCGTTCAAGATTTATAAACTTTTGGTACCCGTACAAGATTCAAGGACGATTTCTAGATTTTTTGCAAGAAAAATTTTTTCCGTGTTTTTATATTGTATGTTTGAACGCCTAGAGAGAAGAAATATGACTTTCTTTCTTGTCATCAACAGTGTTAAAATACTTTCGGATTTTCTCTTATTCAAAAAAGTTCATAACAGACAAGTTTGTTTGGAAAAATCACATTTTAGGGTATATAAAATACCATACGGCAACTAATTACTTTAGTGATTTCTTTGAAATTGTTGAAAAGTTGAGAATCACCTTAAATACCCCTTTTTGAAATAATTGCTTTCCTATGAAGAACTTGAATATAAGCTAAAACAATTCAGAATTTAAAAATCTTGTTTTTTAATATAATAATTTTGATTTTAAAGTATGTATTTTTTGTATAAAATGCTAAAATAACCTTCACTTGGTAAAAAAATATAAACTTTTAAAATCTAATCATTTTTGTTTATACATGAATGTCATTTTTCTGCTAAAAAGCTCTTACAAACTCAAAAAACTTAAATTGATGAAAATTTGTTATTTTTTAAAGCTAATCGTTTTGAAAAATAAACGTATTTACGGCCAATTGAAAGTCTTAGCTTAAGCACAAAAGTATTGAAAAGCAAAAATGATTCTCAATGAGCATAATGTTTGCTATAATTTTTATCATTAAAAAGCATTCATTGTAAATTTCATTTGCAAAATAACAATTTTAAGAATTCAAATAATTTGAGATAATGAGAAGCCAATCAGGTTTTCCACGACAATAAATGCGAGATTTTCGATACTACAACTATTATTGCGTGTATTCACTAATTCTTTTTTATAAATGTTGAATATTTAGATTTTGTAAACGTTTGATTTAAAGTTTATGAAATAAAATAATAACCCTAAAAGTATATTCTCTAGAAATTTTATTATTTTCTCATCAATACTCACGATTTTGTAAATACTTTTTCCTCATACATAAATATTGCAATTCTAATGTAAAAGCCTTTTTTCCCTTTGCGGATTTTCATTTGAGACTTAGTCAGCAAATTGCACCACAATAATTGCACATTATGTGTCCTTTATTAGTCGCTAATATGATACAGAAAAAATTATGCAATTTCCAATGGAAATGGTGCATATTTGAAGGCGTATGCCAGCAGTGCAGTTATAGGTAAGCAACTAATTATGTTCCATAATAAAACTGGCACAGAACACGGGGCACAGAAAATTAATTTAAATTAAAAATTTTAAGATACCTGGATTAATATCTGTGTTTGTAGAGGCACTATTGGCTTCAATTACATATTTAATTATCAAATTTGCCAAACTTATTACTTTTGTTAAAAATGACTATACAACTTTAGAATCTCCTTATATAAACACACTTTCCATAATATTATATCATTAATATTAGCAATGAGGTGTTTACTCAATCGGACCGAATATACTCTCGGCTGTTTTTGTCCCCAAATAGTGCGCATGTCACATGAATTGTCAACGCCAAATTAACTGTGAACTGTCTTCGTTTGACTCTCATGAAGTTCAATTGTAAATCCTAACGGACTAGTAAATTGCAAGCTTAGCGATTTAAATCAGTTGTATGTAAATTGGAATTTTGTTAAATGAACAACATATAATACTGAAATAAACAAGATTACTTTCTCATTCTGTAAAGCGCTGAAAGATCTTTTAATAATAGATATTTAGTAGTAATAAATATTTGTCAAGATTTGTACCTCAGAGGAGACAGGGTTAACGCAGAATGTGGCACATGAAAAATATAATGGTAAACAAAAATATTTCAAAATACATCGAATAACAATTTTCACACTCTATGTGCTATTTTCCTTATTTCACTTTCTTATCAGAATGTTTTTCAACTGTTTTAATTAAACTTTCCCATTTTCTTGTGTTTTTAGCTTAGATGCAAACTAGATTAAAAGAACCCAATAAGTAAAATCAAAAGTTTTTCCTTAAAAGTTAATTTTTTGAACTGATAAAACTACTATTCTAATTTTGATTCAAAATAAATTTATTTTAGTTTGAAATTATGCTATTTGGTTTAAAACTTGACTATTTTGTTAAAAAATTGTCTTTATTTGTTTATTTGTTAAACTACTTTGCTAAACACGCATTTTTCCAAGGCTCAGAGAGTTAAATATTTGACCAGATGCTGAATTTTCTTTCGTTTTAGTCGGCTATATGAAGCTATAAGGGCAAGGAATTTGATACTTTTAAGCTGCAAGGATTGCCTTTAGTTAGGTAGGCCTATATGCCATCATAAACTTTCCTTAGAACTTTTCGGCGTTCTCAATTTTCTAACTTTCATCCCAAAATGTTCTTTTTGTGCAGCAGGACTTAAAGATTGAACTATTTTCCAGAAACTTCGTACCTTTTTTGCTGAAAAGTAATTCTTTTTACTGAAGATTCAACTAATCTCTTTTCAGTTGATCATTGATCTTTATTGTTGAAAAATCAACCATTACATTTTTCACGAATAATTCATCTTTCTAAATTAAACATTCCTCTACTTGGATGAAAGTTAAACTACTTTGTTAAATATTAATTTTATTGATTAAGAATTAAACTACTTTATATTTTTTTTTTTTGAAAATCGTTTTCAATTATTCATTTTGTGATTGAAAATTTATCGTTTTTAGTTCGTTTCAGCTGTGTTGTAGAAAATGGGTCTTTTTAACTTCAAAAATTAAATGTTTTGTTGAAAAATCATATATTATCTAGTTGCAAATGGAAGTCTTTTGTTGA
This sequence comes from Druon quercuslanigerum, assembly GCA_010014905.2. Lineage (NCBI taxonomy): Eukaryota > Metazoa > Arthropoda > Insecta > Hymenoptera > Cynipidae > Druon > Druon quercuslanigerum. The sequence goes on from JAAAKG020147246.1 coordinate 8,395, forward strand.
AAATTTGTCTTTAAGTCTCAAATTTATCTTTTTTTCTAGAACTATTTTATTAAAAAATCCTATTTTTTGGTGCAATTTGACAGTTTTTTATATTAAATTAAAATATTTTGTATGTTTTAATATTAACTAGTATATTTTTAGTGAAAAACTAATCAGAGTTGAAAATCTTTCCTAAAAATTCTCCTTTTTTTGCTAAAACATAATCGTTTTATTTAAAAATTAAATTCTTTTGTCAAAAATTTTACTTTTTTGTTGAAAATTTAGTTATTTTGACTGGAAAATTCAACTTTTTGGCTAAAGTGATTTCGATCGAAATTTAATCATTTTTCTTTCAAACTTCGACCATTCTTTTGCTAATTCCTTTTTGCAGTTTCAAAAGTCAACTATTTGTATGAAAATGCGACCATTTTGCTTGAAATTTCAACTATTCGGTTCTAAGTGCCACTCTTTGGTTGATGATAATTGATTTTGTTGTTATTGAAAATGCAACAACGTATTTAGTTAAAAATTTATCTTTGCTTGTCATAAATTCAACTACGTGGTTACAAAAATGTCATTGTTCTGTAGAAAATTAAATTATTTCGTCAAAATTTCAACTATTTTTTCATAAATTGCTTTGTTCAAAAACTCAACTGCTTTCTTAAAATTAATTTTTTTGGGTTGGAAAAATGAAAACGTCTACTAAAAATTTGTCTTTTGGCTTGAAGATCCGACTATTTGGTCAAAATGTAACTGATCGTAACTAAAGTAATTAAATTTATGTCTTTTTAAAACTGCAAACATTTTGTTGAAAATTTAACAATTTGGTTTAAAATTCGTATCTTTTACTTAAAACTTGAACCATTTGGTTGCGGATGGAACTATTTGATTTCAGATTAATGCTTTTGTTGGTTAAAAATTCAACTATTTGTTTTAAAAGTAATCTTTCTTGGGTGAAAATTCATCTTTTTGGGTTCAAAAGTTAGCTGTTTTCGAAAGAATTCACACCTCTTAGCTTCAAAACTTGACCTAAATCAATGTTTTTTAGTTAAAAGTTAAATGTTTTGTTGATCATGAATCCAGTATGGTACCTATGCATTAATTTTATTTATGATAATTGATTGTCCTATCATTACCGTATTTTCATGAAAAATGACCCTATTTCTTCTATTTTCAGAGCATTCTAGGCAGTGAAATCTGTTCACATATTAAGTTTGTATGTTCTGTGTTTGAATATGAAACTCAGAAATTTAAATAAAAAAAAATTGAATTAAAAAGTGGAGGGGAAGTCTTTAACCTGGGGGGGGGGGGGGTCAAGCTTTGTGTGACGATTTGCGACGAAGAACAAGAATACGACCTATAGAATGTTGAATCCAATTTTTTGTGGTTTAGTATTTCATACGTTTAAAAATTTGTCATACATTGTGCAAAAGTTTTCTCCTTTGAGGATATTTGCGGCTCAACTAGACTGAAGTAAGGGAACACACGGATTTGTGTGGTAACTCGCGAGTTCTATTTCCGAATTCCGTGTCGCGTGCCGTGTTCCGCCTTACGCTCAAAACGTTCGCCATTCGAACCAAAAATAATATATCTGTACTATACTGCTTATCTCCTAGTCTTCCTCTCTTCCTTATGTATCGCTTGTGTATCAGCCTCTTTTCATCTCGCATGATCCCATGATTTTTGCAAACATCATCAAGAGAAAAGAGACGCACTTTTATTTACAAAATAATATTGTATATCCACAGAAATTTGAATTTCTTCTTCGGGTATTGAAAAACACATCTTTCGAAATCTTTTATTATTTGATCATTGTGGTTCGGGGTCAAAGTTTCCCTTTTTGATAAAATTTAAAATATAAAATATAAGCCGAAAACTATGGTGAATTTTTGAAAGAAGAGTTTGATAGTGAAACATAACATCTCTATATACTACAGAAAGCTTCGCAGACGCGGCTATCGCTGTTTGAGGAATCGAGTCCTTCTTTAAAATTTTAAATGCCTGCCCGAACTCCCTAAATGCTCACCCGATCTCTCTAAATGACCCTCAACCTCTCTAAATTCCTACTTTCTTCCTAAATGCCTAACCAACCTCCCTACATACCCTCCACCTTCCTAATTGCCAGTCCAACCTTCATAAATGCCGGTTCAACCTTTAACTTAAAACCCTCTTCAAGTATTCGTACCCGCTTTCTTCCTAACTGTGTGCCCAATCTCTCGAAATGCCCTATACCTTTATTTTTGCATAAACAACCCCTGAATTCAAGTTTTTTTCCTCTCTGTCTAACCAACCTTCCAAATTTTCGCTACCTACTTACCATAAGTGCTTAACCAACATCCTTAAATGTCCGCTACTACTCTAACTGCCTATTGAATCTTACTAAATGTCTTTCTATCCTCCATAATGGCATACTGGTACAGTTCATAATATATTAAATTTCAAGTAAAATTTCATGAGAAAGTTCATTATAAACCAATCAAGCACCTAACCTATAATCAAATAACAATATAAATAAATTTGCTGAAAAATATTTTTTAAATATGATGGAAAAGTCTACTTGTTCAGATTTCTATTGGTTATTTGATAAATATGTTGGTTTAATGTATTATTACTTAGATTAATTAATGATATTAAAAATTTAAAATTGTTTTTAAATTATAAAAGAATTATTGATTAAAATTCCTATAAATTAACTAAGCTCCAAATAAAGGTTTATCATAAGGAATTATCTATTTGTACCGAAAAAAGTGTGATTTTTGTGCCGAAATTTCTGTATTAATAAACAGTTCCATTTTTAGGTACCGACATTTTAGCACATGTAGCTAAGATCTTACTATAATCATTATTAATTCAAATTCTTCGCTAGTTCCTTAAACAAAATTAATTATTTTAGTTTATATTCATTATTATAAATTCATCAAGCAAGTAGCCTTGAATAGCCTTGAATAAAAATGTTAAGAAACCAGTGTTTTTACTGAAGGCCTATATAATATATAGACATAATATATTTTTTTAAAAGAATGTTATACTTGCCTAACTGCTCGATCAAACTCCATAATTAACCCCTTTTCCAGTTCGTGCAGGGCTCACGTTGCAAATAATTCCTTAGTACCTAATCAGTGTCTATATACAATAAAAGACAAAAACTTCCTTCACATATCATATGTATAATATTTGAGTAAATTAAAAATGTCAGGATTAAAACTTTATCAGCTGATAAAACATACAATCATTTAGATATAACGAAAAACATGTTTCCATTTTATGAGAATAAGAATTTATGCCTTTTTAAAGCAATTCTTATATCTAGGAGAGAATTAAAATTTTTTTATATCAACAGCATAATGGCATATTTCTGCGGCTCCAGTTGAACAAATTTTAGTGCATTTTCAAACATTTCGAACAATAATACAATTTTTTTTAATTTTAATTTTTACATTATCTTTCATATACGAAAACTTTACGAACAAACAATTTAATGTGATTTTTTGTGCTACAAAAAATTAGTCAAATATCGAAACTTTTACTTAGATACGGAAGAATTACGTCTAAGCCGTTTTCCAAACTTTTTTGTGCCTTCTATTAGACATAGAATTAAGTATGCATTCTTAATAAGTCATTTTAAGCTAAAAATTTCCTCATTATCAATCATTATTCAATATTCATCAAGTTCACAAGAACTAGCCAAGCTTGACGGAATTTTTTTAAACGTATTATTTTTGGCTAGATTGAATATTCAGAATTGTATTATATATATATATATATGAGAAATTTATTTTGTAGGACTCGGTCGACTTAGTTGCATTAAAATCCCAAAAAGATCATCAAAAAGTTACAATCATGTTTTTTAAAAATTCCTGAAGTAGCACATAATTTTTGTAATTAGGCAAGTAAGAGTTTGTATAGAAAAAACTTATTAGACCCCTTTAGAAAATACATGATGTTAAAATTCAATATAGGCTCATGTACTAAGAACTCTAAATATGAAAATATTGAGATATTGAAATTGCCCTTTTGTTAATCAAATATTAATATTAAATTATTATTACTAAATTTCTAGATCATTGTCCTATAGTCACACATACAGATATTGAGTCTTAATGTCAATGTTTCTCCGGATACTGGAACTTATTTATTTTGTACTTTATGAAACTTGAAAACATTCCCCGGAGGAACTTCGACTAATTATCACTAGTTTCTTTGAGCAAACTAGTAAATTTAATTCAAAAAATCTTTGTAATTTATAGTTTAATTTAAAGTCAATAATAAATAACTGATCTAGAAGAAGTGTAAATCGTTCGAGTTTTACCCTTAAAAATATAAAGTGATTCTCCGAGAAAGAGGTCCGGCCATTTTCCCTATTGAGAGATGCTTTTCTTGTAACAAAATTTAAAAACTTAAAAAAATAAATTTTCTAAAAATTAAAATTTTTTTGAATGTTATATATTTTCCAGTTATGAATAAGTGAAGCCAAAAGGAAAAAATGTTCCGGCGAAAAATTTTCAGTTTAATGATTGGTGAAAGAATTATGATGCACTGTATTTAATTAAGAATAGAATAGAATGAATGATCAAAAGTGCAAATTATGAAATTTCTATAGAGTTTAGTTTTCATTTGCTACTTTGAGCTAAATACGTTCCACTTTGAGAACGGTACATGATCCACGAGGGGACTCTGTACATAGAATCTAGTCAGCATAATAAGAGAGCTCAGTATTTATTCAGTTGTGGATCTGGAACCATTGTTCCACTCTGCTGATCCTCACCCGTGAAACAAGCATCTCTATGGAAACAAGTGGCTTTTCGGACTGTGATAAGATGTTATTAAATATCAAATACAATAAATGTACATTATTAGTTTACCTCAAAATTTACCGTCACATTTTCTTTAACTAATAAATTATCCAGTCTGACCTTACAATTAGAAATCTAAAGAGTATTAAAATTTATTTCAATATTTTTATGAATAACAAAATGTAAATAATGTCGACTTTAAAAAAGTGGAAATGTACCTACAAGAATGTGAATTTCAACTTAAGTTTGAAGCGTTAGAGTTTAAAAATATGTAAAGAGTGAAAGAGTGAAGAAGTGCACTGCAAAGAATTTATTGAACTTGATGAACTATTGAAGGATAATTAACAATGAAAAAGAGGTAATGTATTATATAGTTACAAGAGTAAATTTTAGTCCCATTTTCTTTTTAAAAAATGAGAAAAAAAAAGCTTGAACCAAACGAATAGAATTTCACCAAAAACTCAATGTTACTCACTTAAATTTATTTGTTTGTGAGCATTATTACTGAAGATGAAAAAAGAGAAGACGAATATTTATTTAATATTTTCGACTAGCATTATCATGTACGTGCTACAGCCCGCGGGAACCATTGGATTGCCAATTAATAATAAACAAAAATATATAAAGGATTCCCATGATTCTAATTTTCAATTGTATTGTATTCTTTTAACTTCCTGAAACTCTACTGCACTACTCAGCAAAATGAAGGAATTTAAACAATTGTAGATATCTATGGATTTTATGGAATTCAGAGAATTTTGAGGATTTAAAATAATTTAGATAATTTATCAAATTTACAGAATTGAAGGTGTTCAAAATATTCAGGAAATTTCCGGACTTTCCAATTATTACTATTATTATTATTAATATTATTATTATGCCATTAAGCCGTTTCCCTTTCAGGCTAGGCGTAACTCACTCGGTGAGGAAGGGAGTAGTGTGAGGAAGGGGTTATAGAATTGTTAGATTGATCCTCACAAAGTCGTCATGAGAGGTTCTCCACTTGGCTCCATTAGTATCCAAGATCTACTATTACAGGTGTCATTCAGTCTACTGACACTCTTCTTATTAACTATTTTCCGCCATACTTTTCTGTCCTGGCATACTTCTCTAGCTTCTTTAACGTCCCTGCATTTTTTCATGCTGGCTCTCGTGTTTCTATGGCTTCTTATGTCCCTTTTAACTAGGATCTCATTCACACATTCTAACCATTCTTTCCGCGGTCCGCCTCTTAGTACGCTCCCATTTACTTTACATTGATACACTTGATTATCTCGTTTCTTACTTTGTCCATCAGAGTTTTCCCGCATATTATACGCAAGAATCTCATGTCAATCGCGTTAATTTTACTGTTATCTTTTTCTTTATAGATACAGGTCTCGCTGTCGTATAGTACATTCGGTACAATTATAGAATTATGTATTGACATTTTAGCCTTATCTGATATTTTTTTTACTTTTAATAAGGGGGCCCGCTCTACCAATAACCTTCTGACCTTCGTGTATGCGTCTATATAACTCCTTATCTATCTCCCCATCCCTAGTAAATAAGCTACCAAGGTATACTAATTTATTAACATGTTCAATTCTTTCATAATTTAATACAATGTTGCACATTGTTTTCTCACTCTTTCCGTTAATTTTTAGGCTCTTTCTCTTCATGCTTACATTCAGTTTATTCAACATTCTTTGCAAGTCTTCAATTGACTCTGCCATAACAACCTTCTCATCTGCGAGCGCTCACCGACGTACCCTTACTGTTTTGAGATCCACACCTTCTTTGTCGAAAAGAGACATTTCTAAACACTTGTCCGTACATATTATAAATAGCCATGAAGACATAACGCATCCTTGTCTAAGGCCTTGCATAATATCAAACCAGACACTCAATTTCCCATTTACCCTTACACTTGCTTTGTCACCCGTATATATTGTTCTTATAGCTTGCAGGCGCCATCCATTTACTCCGTACTCTTTCAGGACTTCCCAAAGTTTACTTCTATCTACCTTGTCTAAACATGACCTTCCTAGCATAAGCCCACTTTGGACTTTCCAAATCTTTTCTTCTGTTATTTTCATCACCCTACGAATAATTATTTTTGAGTATATTTTACTTACGGTACTTAATACACTGATCCCTCTGTAATTATTGCAGACGCTTTTATCTCCCACTGCGTTTAAGTATTTCAGCGTTAATACTGTCTGCCTCATATTGCATCCTCTTTTTGTGTCTGTAATCATTAATACGTTTATTTCTTTCCTCATTGCTAAGACCTGATATGTTCAAAGTTCTCCTGTACACTTCTTTTTTTGCTTTGTGGGCAGTCTCAATTTCATCATTTCACCATGCATCACCAGACATTCTTCCTACGACCGCGGTATCACACACTTCGATCGCACATCTAACAATGATATCCCAGAACATAGTCCATGCGCCTTCTATATCTTTAATTCGTATAAGCGCCTCCCCACATTAAAGAAATTCCATAAATTAATGAAAGTGATGAAATTTTAAAATGAGTTTAGGGAATTTTGTATATTCATAGAATTCAAGGAATTTAGAGAATTCCGAGTTAAATTTAATTATTTTTTTAATTATTAAGCATAATTATTTGCGAAAAATATAATTTTAAAAGATTTAATAATAAAACAAAACCATTTTCAATGTTTTGTGAGTGGATAATTCTATTTAAAGTTTTCGATTCAAAGTTGTGTTAATTTCAAACGATTTTAATTGGCAACAACTTAATGTTGAAAGCTGAAAGCTGATAATAAAAAATAACATTATGTTTACTTCACAGTTTCTAATTTTGTAAAAAGGGGGAGCCATACCAAGGAAGTCATGGCAAAAGATTTTATGAATATAATTATTTTTACTGAAACTAGTATCGGAAGTCAAAAATATCTTCGCAAAAATTCAACAATTTCACAGTTTGTCCAAGATTTACAAATATTTACATGTGTTATTTATACATAAAGGTGACTCAGGGATATCGGGCGACCTCCTTGAGTATACAGCCTTATCCTTGCATATGTGGCTCTAAAAGAATGGACCAAACCCTTTTCCTAGCTCCACGTGGTACAACAATGATAACACCAAAGATAGTTGCTGTAAGTGCTGTTCAAATCAATCGAACGCGTAGGTCTCCCGACAATGGATCGGACAAGAATTCCGATCATCAGGAGCCAATTAAGACAGAGCAAATTTGATGAGCCGTCGGAATCTCGAAACTTTAAGCTGGATGAATCAGCTTAGCGACGACCTGCTAGAAGGGTACGATACCAGTATAGTTCCTGAACGAGGAGGCTGCATGGCACGAATGCATGCTCTCCGGTGCGAGAAAGATCCAGAGCTGTCGTTGTTTTCGCAACACGGTCTGCAAAACCATGTCGAATAACTCCGCATAAGGCGTTATGTAAGCTTAGCGCCTACTCTGCTGCAGCCCAAAAAAGTCGATAACAGAGAAAGAGAGGCGACACTAAGATCAACCGCGGGCAGTCATCCAATAGAAGAGGAGCGATGTTTTAAGAACAATAGAAACACCAACATCCAGGTTTCTCTCAAGCTTAACGGTCTGGCATAATTGGATGACGAGCTTCGTGAAGATGTTTCTAAAGAATCCGATTTCTGTGCTATCAATTGTAGTGTGTATAATGCACCGAGAACCGTGGCGCATGCAAACCGTAAAACAAAACCAACGGTTGATCATAAGACCAAAAGACGAATACATTCAGTGTGTGATTGACTACATAACATCTGGAAGAAATTTCACGACCAAGGTTTGAAAGTTCGCGCTTGAACTGGGGATCCGTTATCACATACTTAGCACGTCAAAGTCACTGACCATCAGGCAACATATTGTTAACAGAATACAGGCACTACCTGACGCTAAGACAAGTCTCAAGCGGGGGGAGAGATAGGTTACTGTCGACCATCCGCATAACCCAAAAGAGGTCGAAGGATTTTAGAAAAAAGTCTACAAAGTCCAGCGCAGTAAAAAAAATATTCAAAATGATACGGGAATCAATATTATTTTGATATGCAACAAAAATGATACCGAATTCAAGAGAATTTTGATCGGCTGGCGTAAATGATCAACTTTTGAGATCATAATGATCTGATTATGAATCATATATGAAGTCAAACCAAGATAGCTGACGTTCTTATAGTACTTTATGTTAGCTTACATGTAGGCTTTTTATGGTTTCTGATCGTGCAGTGTCCTTGAAATGTTAAAAAAATAACGAAATCTGATAGTAGAAAATATCACCTGCTAAGTGCAGCAGTCACTTGCGTGTGGTTAGATAAAATTTTTAGGTTATGTCATTATGACAACGGCATAAAGAATGTTAGCCATTTTGTTTAGTCTGACAAATAAATAAAAAAATATCATCAAATTCATCTGAACGGACAGATCATTATAATCTGGGGAGTCAAATGATCGGTGATCCGATGGAGCAAAATTCTTTGCAACAAAATTGATCCTTTTTTTACTGTGAGCATCCACTGAAAGAAGACTCAAAGAACATAAATAACTTCAAAAAGCTGTGCAATATCCCTATAATACCTTAAATACGAAAAGGGGGAAAGAGAAAAATAAATCGAGAAAGAGAAAAATGGAAGGGGAAATGGATAAAAGGAAAAGGAAACGATGAACAGGGGCAGATAAAAAGGGGAAGCAAACGGTAAAATGAAGAACTATTCCGCTCTGGGACCAGATGATATCAAGACCTTCTGGTGGAAGAAGTTTTCTTCACTCCACCCGCATCTGGCCTGCATTTTCACTTCACATCTAATGCCGGAAGAGCCTATTCCGAAGAGGTTATTGAAATGGCGCAAATTACTCCGGCCAAAGTTGGCCAACTTAGCTGATCCGAAGAATAACAGGCCCATCACTTGTCTGAATACACTGTATATGATCTTCTCAGGTATCCTAAATGATTGCATTGTTTGTAAAATTGGAAATGTGTGGAAAGAAATGTACTAACAACGCGGTGAAAAGAAAGGCGTAGCAGGATGTCGGGAGAACCTGCTTATCGATAGATGCGTCTGCATAGTCCAAGAAACTTATTATCTGTCTATAGGAAAGCATACCCGCACATCTTGGGTAGTTCTGCGGAAAACCTAAAAATTGAAAGCATAAATTCACTCATGTATTTCACAGGGATGAGCTTCAGATCTATGCTAAACATAAAAAGGAGCTACACCTATCTATTACAACGCTGCTGAAGGTTGGTGACCTTATCAGCATAAAACACCAGCAGCTACGACTCTCATGGTTCCAGCTCTAAATAATTAATTTTAGACATGATTTCAACTCCCAAGATAAATTTCTCGAATGAAGGTGGTAATTGGGCGTACACTTTAAACAATTAATAAAATATACAAACAATAAAATAGCCTCGGAACGAACTGAAGTGGATGAAGGGTAAATTGGTAAAGGTAAGGGACGAGTCTCAGGCGATTAATTGAGACTAAAGGTTTGGATTGCAGAAAACAGTATGCAAAATTTTTCTAAATGACGAGAAAATATAAGAAGCTTATACCTACATATCTTGGAAGCCTATATACTAGTGACGAAAAGGTAGTTTGGGAATTAGATTGACGCATAAACGAATGTAAGAAGGTGAAGAAACAAGTGGTCATATGTGTAGCATTGATAACCGAAAATCTAACGTTAGTTCATCATGCATCGTTTGACATCTGGTGAGTTAATGAAACTTTCCGTAAATTCTTTTAATTTAGAGGTACAAAGCCATACCTGCAAATGAAGGGAAGATGAGAGGGATGAAAATGGCTTGCGTTTGAGCCTCGTTAAACTTAAATACAACAACGCTCACAGAGGAACCATCTTATCACGAATACCTCGCTTCTATTCGACTATTCGGCACTGCAAAGAAATAAAAAAATTTCCGGAAATCAAGTTAATCACTAGAAGTCAACTTATTTCTACAAAAGCTCCAAAGCTGCTTTTACAATCTCCTCTTCTGGGTTAAAGAGAATTATAGTTCAATGTAGGAAAAGTGAGATTGCTCGCCTACTGTAAAATAAAAAAATTTTAATTCATTTCATTTTGATCCTAGGGAGTTGCAAATTTTCGAAAAGTGGAAGCCGGAACTAGGTGAATATGTAGAAATATTTTAAAGAAATTAATTTCCAGCGTTCAAAATTCGTTTTTTATTTGGTTTATTATCTTCTTGTTTTAAAATTCCTCTTTTCCATCAAAAATTAAAGTAATTATTTAAAAATTGAAATTTTTGATAACAATTAATTATTTTGTCTGAAGATTTATCATTTTACTTAAAAATTCATCTCTTTAGTTGGAAATTTATCATTTCTAGTGAAAAATTTAACTATGTGATTAAAAATGAATTTTTGTTTTTGAAAATTCAACATTATTTTTTAAAAATCGCATTTTTTGAAAAAATCTATTCCATTTCTTTGTTTGATTATTTATTTATCCTGTTAAAAATTTTTTTGGTGAATTTAATAGTTAAAAAGTTTTTTTTCTTCTTTTCATCTGCCGTTTATGAAATTAAAATTTTTTAATAAGGCTCATCGGTCCTGCGGCTTAACTTAAAGCAAACCGAAAAAACGCATCTGTTTGTCAAACATCGCTTTTATTTATTTAACGTTTCTTCTCTTAATGCGGTTCTTCATCAGTAACATTATTTTCTCTAAAATAAATAGTGATTTTATGATAAATTAAGAATAAAATAGAAATAACCTACTGAGAATGATACAAAAAAAAACCTTTAAAGATAACATGGTTTAATAAACTAATGATGTTGACGCTCATTTCGGAAAAAATAAGTTATTTTTAATATTGGAGCCCCAAAAACATTTTTGAAAGCCTCCAAGCCAACAAAGTTACATTTTTTAAAGAAAGAAGATTCCAAATAATTATTAAGACGATAGTACAACCAGATATTGAACTAACATTGACATTGATACTATAGATGATCAAATTTGCATTGAACCACAGAAGAGAAAAGCGTTCCATATCTCATGGATTCAAATTTTTTATGTTTAATATAAATTTTAATGTATAATGCATTTATACATCTGGTTGATATTCAATACAGCAGTCTGAAGAGTGAATAATATTTTACTAAATTTCTTTGTAAAAATAGATTCGAGAATTCTTCATTTATAAGTGTTTTGTTCTCTTGATAAAATTCTAATTTGATTAAAATAAAAAAAATAAAAAAATATCAAAATTCCATGTGTGTTGAGACCAACCTGTGTTTAAAGTTCCGGTTTTACAATCTCTTTTATGCTCGACAACTCGTGTTTTTATCGTTTAACCAATTTCCCCGACGTAGACTTTACTGCAACCAGTGCATTTTGTTAGGTATATGACACCTGGTAAATTTTCAATCTTTATAGAATCTTTTTTATTCAAAATAAAATTATCTAGAGGGCTAGGTGTCGATACTACACATATCGACTCTACACATTGTACAACTCTACAGATTACATGTAGACATTAAATTAAGGTGGTCAATTCTACACATTTAATTCACCACATATGACATATCAAGTATGTAAATCTGGTATCCTTTTTACTTCATTATGCACATACTAGGTTGCAATCAAGTGCATGAAGGGGTACCTACCGCTTTAATTGGGATTCGAGCTACTAAAAATACGGTAAAAGTATATAGCAAAAATTTCAATGTTCAGAGATCGAACCTTGAAATTCTAACATGAAGACCGAGCGCCTAACCGCCTCAGCCACCGAGACTACCATCTATTAATAAATAAATATCATTTATAGATACCATTCCTAAATATTCTCGAGCTGCATTAAACAATATCAACTTGGTGCATTCACAGGAATAAAAATAGGTGATTTTTTGCAAACAATTTGCATGTAAACTTATAATTCATAATTAAACTTATTAATATCTATAAATTATTATTTATAATAAATTGGTAAAAATAATATTTTATATAAGCTTAGCGCGTATACTTCAATGTTTAGAGTTTCATGTGTACAGTAAAACTCGAATAATTTATCCTTATGACTTTTTTTGATAAAAACAAAATTATGAGAGTTATGGTATTTTCTAAATCCAAAAAAACAAACCAAGATGATCATCTTAATCCGAACAACGCATGATATGAAAAAAAAATCAAGAGAAGAAAGACGTTGATTTTTGAAAGCCTGACAAGATCATCATGACAACTTTTTGAATTTTATCGAAAAGTTAAAAATTCAAGTAGTTTTTGTTTTAATTCTTAAAAAACAAAATTAAAAATAAAAAAACTCAGTTTTAGGAAAACGACACAAGCTATTAAAAAAATAAAGAAAAATAATAAACAATAATTATTAATAGGACCCGTAGATTTTGTTTGAATCGTAAAAGATAACACTCAAAATTAAAAAATTATATTTTTCGAAAAGCGACATAAGGTATAAACTAAAACTAACAGACTAAAGTTGTTCACCCCAAAAATATCTATACATTTGTAAATAATAATTTTTAGATAGGACAAAAGTAGCTAACCAACAAATATTTACAAGTTTGTTATAAACTCTGATTATAAAAATATATTAAAAGTCAAAACATAAACTTTTTGGAAGTAGGAGACAAGATGCAATAATATTTTATTTAGTAACATTTTTTGCCTAAATTATATTTACATTGAATACATACATACTAAGTTTATGGAAAAAACGACACAAGTTACAGTAAAATGTTTAATAATAATTTTTATTGTGATAGAATGCGCATTTTTTTAATGACAAGAAGAATAAAGTAAAATACATTTGTTCCAATACTAATGCATATTATGAATGGTAATAATATGAGTTTTTTAATATGATACACATTTTTTTAGAGTGGGTAGAGTTTTGTAGCCTCGCGTGCGAGACATGAATAAAATTTCCTTGTCGCACTCAAAATTTTTCAAAATAATAATCGGCTTCATGCCTGAAATTTTATTTTTGAATTTGAAATTCGCCTCGCTGTGTATTATTTGAATCGTTAAATTGATTGAATCCGATTGGCAACTCCAAATTTGTATTTAAGTAGCAGTGTTTAGCATCAGTACCCTAATAGCATGGAACGTTGCGGGAACGCCCCCGGGAACGTCACAAAGAGGACTAACCGTTATTTTTATTTTTAACAACAAATATCTCCTAAGCAAATCAAGAAGTTAAATTGTTTAAACAAATAGAGCTAACACAGCGTTGCATCAGCTTCACGTTCTTAAACTTGATTGATCTATGTTGCGCTGCATCGATTGAATCTGATATCTCACTAACAGCTTTTTATAAATTGAACTTTCTTATACATTCTCGTGAATTTATATTCATGTTTTTTTGACATGAGCATTAAAATTATTAGTTTATTGAATTATCTTTTTTTTTAAAGAAATCCTTATATTTAATTTCTAGCCAAAATTTTGTATTTTTTTGTGTTCTTGATGGAAATGTAATTATTTCATGGAAAATTGCTCTTTTTTAGTTGAAAATTCATATCTTTTATTGAAACTTCAAAGTTTTCTTAAACCTTTTTTTTGGTGCTAGAAAGTTGTGGGATTCCGAGCTTCCCAAAGTAGGATTCGAAACTTAGCCAATGTAAAGAAACAATTTTATAATGAAAACATTCATTTCTAGAGCTATAGAGAATTCTCCTCGCGCCCTGAAATAAAAATAAAAATATTATGTCGCCAGGAATAACCTACGACTTTAAATAAAAATTATGGCAACTGACACTCGAAAGCTATGAAAGAATTGTATAAAAATAATTAATAATAATATTCGGAATGGTATTCAACGGTTTATTGCGAAACTTACTTCAAGGCACTGCACCGCCAAATTAAATGTTTATTCTGAAATATTTATGAAGCAGTAAATATAACGACTTGACGAATAACAGAAATTGTGCAGAGTGAAATATATTTTTCGATATGCAGGTAGAGAAATTTGTTAACGGAACACATTGCGAATTCAATAAAATTGCATGGTTTTGCACAAGTGAAACAAAAGAAGAAATGGAGGGGAAAACTGAATGGAAAAAAGTGGATGGACATGCGAATGCTATCGAAGCGAAGGATCTCCAATACTCGATTGCCGTTTAACATTGGTGAGCATCAGACAGCTTTATTAGCGAGCCTCCGACGTTTTATTCTTTAGAACAGGTGTCCTCGTCGCGTAAGCTATGTTGGTATCATGTTATTTTCATCGCATTTTCGGGCTTATTCTATCTGGAGTTCTAGACTCAAGACGACAGCACTCTTGGCATGGCACACTAGATTTTGCCAATATTTTTACCGCCTCGCTTTCACGAGCCTCTCTGGCCTATTTAAAGAGCTCCAGAACACGTGTAGCGCTCAGGTGGGATCATGCATACACGCGGTTTATGTTTATTTGGGGGGATTCGGGCAACTTTCTTTTTATTTCAATATGAATTTGGGAAATCCTTTCTAATTACAAAGAGTGTATACAAATATTTCCGGAAACTTTCTGCATTTAATGGTAATTTATCGTACAGACGATATAGCCTAAAATGACCTCAAAGCACGGGAATATGGTGATTTTTACGAAAATAGGGAAATAATAGAGGAATGAATTACTTTAAATGAAACCGATTCAGGTGGCGTATTCTTAAGGTTTAAAGTTAAAATGTATCAAAAGATGAATTTTCTACCAAAAGATATAAATTTCCAACAAAAGAGTTGAGTTTTCAATTTAAAAAGTTAATTTAAAAAATTAACTTTTAAACCCTAAAATAGGAATTTTTAACATAAGATTTCATTTTTAACTGAGAACAAAGGTTTTTTTTAAAACTATATTACAGCATAGAAGTTTCATTTACAACCAATTAATTAAACTTTGAAGCAAATGAAACCATTTTTTTAAAGGCGGCATTTTCAAAAAATTAATCAAATTAATTCAACCTGTTCAATTCGAAAGCCTAAAAGGCAAATTTTGTACAAAATATTTGAATTTTGCACCCTCAAAGATAGATATCTCAACAACTCTTTTGAAAGATTGAGGTTTCCCCGTACGGGCCCGCATTGATCGCGCTCAAGCTGAAATGATGCATGTATTATAAACGTTTAAGACTAAAGGAATATGTATAAATTAGAATCTATTATTAATAAAAAAGGATTAAATGCTTATTTACGATCGACGAAAACATATATATTAGGGCTTTAATTTCTTAAATATATTGAAAGATAAAAAAAGCTCTCAAAAACAACATGATAATATTTCTAATTCTCAGAAATGGCAAAAGAGCCTTCCTGCTCGCAAAAAGGAATTTTTACGTTCAATTTGTAAAACCTATTGTGAGTCTTAGAGTAGTGAAATACATCTTTAAATAGACATTCTCTCTGAATTTACGTCTGTTGTTCTCACTAGATCCCATAGAAATGTGTTTCTTATCGCTCACGTTTTTGTGGTGGCAGGCACGGAATAACCAATAAACTTTGTATTGCACTTTGTATTGTAATACATTTTAAGGTGCAATGAAAGTAAGATAAAAATTTGCATAAAGATAACAGGACTCATAATACCGTATAATGGGGCTGAGCGGCGCATATGGAAAGAGAGACGCGCCCTTGATTCTGCATTTCTGAATGCGATATTTGTTTCTTCAAGAAAAATAATATACTAATATATTATTGAGATTAAAAAATAATTTAAAATTCTGAAGGATTTCCTGTCCTTAGGTTAATGTTTTTGTCGAAAACTATTAGTCCTTTTAATAAAAAATTATTAGATTTGAAATAATGTTCATAATTTTATTTATTTTCAAAATTAAATACTTTTTTAATCCTTAGTTTTTTCCGATTTGAAAACTTTGTATTTCTTTTGAACGCTTTCAAATTTTCATCATCTATAACTTTATTTAATTATCTGTTACTATTCTTTTATTGTACGCAATTTGATGTTCTTTAAAATAAAGTAGTAATCTCGTAATCATTGTAGTTGAAATCTTGAGTGTCTATTCATTATTAGAAGTAGTTTCTACAAACAATTCCTTTTAAAAAGAAAAACCAATGTGAAACAAAACCTGACGTAAAATTGAGGCATTTGTGCTTTCTTATACTCGCGCTCAGTTAAATTGTAACTTTAAAACTATCTAATAAATTATTGAAAATATTATGCATGGTATATATACATGTTCGGCGTTACAAGTTTCAATATTTTAAATGCAAAAGATTTGTAAAGTTTAAACAATAATTTTGCAAATTTATTTCTTACTTTACAAGCAGATGGCGTTTTTAAACTTTAGCAGTTTTATTTCAATAAATGTGAAAATTTTTTGAAAATAAAACCAAAAATCCAACGAGCAAATTTGGACAACCTTCCCTTTTTTGTTTCTTTTATCCTTTTTTTTACTATCGTTATCAAATCACAATAAAAGAATACATTTTAACAAAATAATTACGAACGTTTAGGCAGTTACACATCACCGTTATCAAAGCAAAAAATTAAAAAACTAAGATTGAAAACCCTAAGAATCAACACCCAAAAATCAAGTAAATTTCATGAGGCAAACCAGCCATAAACAAACCTGAAATAGAAATCTTGGTTTTATTTTCAATCATTGTTTACATTAACTATGTGGTAGTTAAAATCATATGGGTGGCCGTTCCTTCTCTCATTTTCCTAGGTTTCTATAAATTACTGTTCTTCTCATTACTGTTCTGAAAGCCAATTAGGTTTCTTTTCAACAATATTATTTTCAGAAAATCAGGGTTTATTGAAGCTAGAAAAAATGGTTTTACTCTAGTAGGTGGAGAGACTAATGTTATTCAAATGATAGCTATGCTCTAACATCATACAGTTCACTAAGCGTAAGGGTAAAAAGTTCTAACGAATCTGCTAATTTCTCAACACTTGACTATAATTGAGGGTTTTCAAGGGGAAGTCACTAATGAACTTCCAACTGTTCCGGGAGTTGTGGAGCGAGAGGCCATGTTGACAGAGTCATTGCATCCCTGCAATAATTGAAAAAAGTAGGGTAGACCAGGCAGAATCGTCCGGTTAACATTTATTACTTTGTATAAAGGTAATAAGACGTGTAAGTGATGTGCTTTTTTATTGGAGTACATTTTATAGCATCTCGTGCAAGGTGTGCCTATGTATGTAGCTACCCATAATTCATTTTCAGAGATGAAAAATGTTTAAAATACATATTTTATAACTTTCAGGGGTGACATTAAATCTATGGAACGTCATTAGTACACCTGTATAATTTTGGGTTTGATATTTTAATTAGGTGAAAGACGATAAATATTTATAAAAAAACACATTTGCAAAAATTATCAAAAAATGCAAAAATCGCGTTCACCGTGCGTATTTCCTTAGAGTTGGGTAATTAAAAAAATCATATCGATTAATAAAGTACAATATTCTACCTATAAGGTGGTATTAGAATTTTTTATAACAAAAAAAGGTATATTTATTTTGCAATTCGGAAACGATGAAATGCTAGTAGGGGATCTGGTTGTGTAATAAAAACCTTTTTTTTTTAATGGTAGAATTTTAGTGTAATCATGGAAAATTCTATTCTACTATACTTATACTCTATTAGTCAAAGCGGTTGGTGCAAACGGCGCGGCGTTGCTGGTTACAGGTCTGTCCAGAAAGTATCCGACCTTGTGCTCTAACTTTGAACCTAATTATTCTATTGTCAAGAACAGGTATTCATCAATCATGCTGGATGTATGTGAGGCTATTACTAATTTTAATTTACTTGCCAATTTTTATTCGACTAGTGTACGTAGTTGTGTAGTCATCCAGCCACGTACGCGTCGCGTCTCAGAATAACTTAAGAAAAAGTATGCATTAAATTTTTCACATTGTCATGTGAAAACAGGGCAATACTCACTGTTTTCTTAAACCATAAAGGTGTTGCGCACCATGAAAATGCTCTAAAAGTTTTGAAAGTAAACGAAGAGTATTAAGTGGTGACTGTGTCCTATGCCGCGATAAGGAACCTGGCCATTTATGGCAGATTATTCAGCAATTTCTTGTGAAATCAAAAAGTAAAGTATCCTCTGAAGGAAAACGATTCCGGAAAGGGAATCGATAGAGTGCTTCCGAAAGTGAGCTGTTCGCTTGAAGAAAGTTGTTGCTTCCAAAGGGAAGTACTCTGAAGGGAGTGTCATCATCATTCACTAAAATTAACATCACAAGGTCGGATACTTTTCGGAGATACCTTGTTCATATGGGAAGCCTACAAACTATACATATACGGCCATTACTTTGTGATCGAGTCTCTAATCACAATAATAACATATAGCTGGCTTTGGTAACTTATTAAATCTCTCCGAAGAAAGAGGAACTTTAAATATGAGTTAAAATTTTTTTTTAACTTTTAAGGAGATTTTTAATGTATCCTGGCTCACCTGTTTATATAGATATTCAGAAAAAAACGCTTTAACTGCTTCTAATCCGAACAGATTAAAACTACTGACTAGAGTTGTGTGCCTGTCAAGTAGGCCCTATTTTTCTTCTAATTTACCAACCACTATCCAGGCTCCTTCCTTCGTACTTTTTCCCGCAAATTTCACTTTCATATTACCTTTGGGTAGCTGCTCTCCCAGGTGTAATTAATATTTTAATTATTTTCTACGAGCTGCACTTGGAATACGCTGCCCCGAATTTAGGGGTAAAAGTAGCCACAGGTTTTTGTTTCTAAAAATAAAACATGTTAGAATTAAAAACAGTCATTGTTTGACTCGCGTAAATGTTATAAATTGGAAAAATAAGATGTGAATGTATGTAGTAAGAAATAAAGTTTTTTATTAAAAAAAGTAATAGCTTACGACTTTTTGATGTGTGGCCACTGGGCACGACGATATCACAATGATACGCCGGCCAAAACTCCGTATGCCTTGAGGACATGGAGCAACACAAGCATTATATCTCTCTAATTCCATCTCGCAAGTGCCTTGACATGTTTTTAGCACGTGGGTATGACTTCTATTAAAAACCTTCTAAAATATTTTAAATCCTGTAAACCCCCTTAAAATATTTTGAAATCTCCAGAAACTTTTTAAAACTCTTAGAAGTCCTTGGCTTCAAAAAAATAACCTATAATCTTTTACATTCTATAAAGCTCTTGAAAATTTCAACAAAGCACTGGAAAATTCCTTGCAATTTTTTTAAATACCCTTAAATATTGAAAAAAGAATATCTTCAAACTACTGTAATCTATTATAATTCCATAGAATATTTTAAAATACCAAAAATATTTGAAATTCTTTAAAATCTTTTGAAAACCCTTGGAATTTTGTATAACTTTTAAAAACTCCTTGGACTTGTGCAAAATAAGCTAAAGAAAGGTTTAAAGGTTTAAAGAAGCCCCAAAGGCTAGAGTCTGGTCGTAAATGATGGGTAGAAACTTCACAGAAAAAATTCACGAGTAGATTCTAAAGTTCAGTAGCACTTTAAATAAGTGAATAGACTTCTTGTTTCAATTGAAAAATGGGGTCTGGCGTTTTAGAGAAACACCCTAAATAATATTTATAATATCTTCTCCAATTAAAATCAGACGAATTTCAAGATTTTTAATTTCGAATAACAATTTTCTTTCTTAAGGAAACAGTCCAACATTAAACCCAATTTTGTATAATTTGTACCTAATAATTATAATAATATAATAAATTAATAAATTATAATAATATAATAATGATACTTAAATTTTTTAATAGCATTTGTGAAATACGAAGGTAGGATTCAATTTTCGATTTATGGCATGCTTCATAACATACGTTTTTAAAAATTCTTCTTGCGGTGCACGTGTATTTTCAAAAAATGTTATAAACACACTATTTTTTATATTTATACAGTTTTTCAAACATTTATTCCTTTCATTCGTATTTCAAGATTACAGACCAACTCTTTAAAATAATTAATTTCTTTTTATAAATCATTACCTCATATTGTCGGAAATTTGCATTGTCGCAAGTGGTAATATAAAGCATCGAACGCATCCGAATGGCACCTCCCTCTCGCCAGGTGTGGCTCACCTAAACTTAATTTACGTCAAAAGTCGGCTCTTTACTTTAAGCTTGGAAAGTCATGCTTGTGCTTGAAAGCTTCATGAAGTATTCAAATGTAGGCTTTCATTGTAGTACTGCATTCTCCTAAAAGCTCAGTCTGCATAAGGGATCGCGACGACAAGTGATTCCTAAATGGATTTCGTTCAGAAAAGTACCAAGGCACAGAGAAGAGCATACGACCAGAGTAAATTTTGCATGTTTATTCAAGGGCAATTTCAATAGTGCTGAAGAAATTTTTCCTAATTTTTCTTCATTTGAAACTGATTATTAGGTTAAAGATTCATATTTTAATAAAAGTAGCTAGTGATCCACCGGCCCCACGCGCTCCCTTTGTGGGAAACATGATACCATATGCCATATTCTACAATATACTATTTTGGAAATACGAGAACATTGTATGCGATATGCGGACTCCAATATCCCATTTAATTTAACACATTTTTTTTTAATTTACAGACAATTTTTTAAAATAAGCAGATTGTTTTTCGATTAACAAAACGTGACTCGCCGTATGTGAAATAATCCTGAACTGTGCGCACATTTGATTCAAATCCTATGTAACTGAACCAAGCCAATTACACAAAACAAATTCTATCAGCTCCTTCAATAATAATCCTATCTAATTCAATCAAGCGATTTTTACGGATCAAAGTCTAATGGCACGTTTGATAGACTTTTCTATCAAGCGCTATGCATCTAGAAATCCTATACTTTATTATCATCATATTTTCATTATGCCTCTATAAAATCATAGCCACACAGAACTTGTATCAAGTAATATATTTCAAAATTTTTTTAGTATTCCCAAAGAACGTGTGTAATATCTCCTAGAATTTCTAAAATGTCTATTA
The DNA here is from genome assembly GCA_010014905.2 of Druon quercuslanigerum. NCBI lineage: Eukaryota > Metazoa > Arthropoda > Insecta > Hymenoptera > Cynipidae > Druon > Druon quercuslanigerum. The sequence goes on from JAAAKG020147246.1 coordinate 30,053, forward strand.
CGTTCTATCCATCAAAAAGTTTTATATGTAATTTTATATGAAAAGATTCTTATTAAAATTAATCGAATCTTATCGCTGTACAGGAATTCTCTCAAATGCTAGAAATTTTAGACAGTTTTAATAACAATATCTTGGTAAAAAGGTTCAAATTTTTTAAATTGTATAATTCGATAGAAATCTTCTAGGTTCTGGAAAATTGGATTTGATACAAATATAGGGCGAATAAGATTTAATAGAAATTTAATAATCAACTGTTGGTAAAAAAAATTTTAAGATTTGAGAACGGATAGCTTGATAGAAATTTTGAAAATCTAGACACATAGTATGATGCAACTTTAGTGAGGGGTAAGATTTCATAGAGTTTTAATGGGAAAATTTTGATAAAAGATTATGAGATTTCTCGATATATAGAATTAGACAAAAACTCGCACGATTCTGTAACATAGGATTTGGCACAAGTTTTGTGATTTTAAGATACAATACGAGCCGAGTTTCGGTTAGAAAATGTTGATCGAAAAGTATAAGATTTCTCGGCTCGTAGAACTAAATCAAAATTTCAGCATTTTGGAGTATTGTATATGCAATACAAGTCTTGTGCAATTAAGGTATAACAGAGTTTCAATAAAAAAATGTTAATAAAAAAGTCTAAGATTTGTTGACAAATAAAGTTACAATAAAAACTTCACTGGCCTATTTTCTTCGATAGAAGTAAATATCAATTTTACCCAAACTTTTGACAGAAAATGATTGCTTTTTTATCGGGACACCCTAGACCACTCTCAAAAAACATGATCAATGGATAATTATTAATTTTGATAGGTTTTTGTCAAATATTTATATAGGTAGGTAAAGAAAATTTATTAAAAAGTTAAAATTTTTTTAATCAATTCCTATCAATTATCTTCAACAGAGCTGCGCCATGTTAGGAAAGAACGCTGGTGCAAATTACGATGCAGGTCTACTCTTTACGATAACCTTGAATTAACGTTCTTAATTAATTCTTATACAATTTCAAGTATATATAAAGTAAATCTAAGATATCGAACTATATGCTCTATATTTTCTACACCAAAACAAATATGTCATTAAATTGAGTGATTTATTTTGATCATTAAATTGAGTGATTTATTTTGATATCACAATATTTATTTCACATTTATCACATTTATTTTTCAATAAATGGTATCATTAAAATTAATAATTTCGAGCAAAAAGGCTTTTTGCTAGTGTTCTGTTCAAAAATTAATAATTGACATACGAATAAGTGCTCAACCAAAGTAAGGGATATACTTAAAAACTACAGTCTGCAATAAACATTAGAGATTTAAAAACTTAAATTATGTGAAAGTGGCTCATGTAAAAAATCTGCTCTGTGTCATAATTCTCGAAGAACTTCCAAGCTTCCGGCTTATAAAGCCTCTGGTTTCAGGTGAAGACACTTTCGTGCATTCTCCGTGCATATATGTGATCTAGCGCTGTACATAAACGCTTCCGGTGTTTGCATAGCCTAATTTGTTGGAGGGTTATGAACCAAGTACATAAGCGACATTGTGGAAGGAGAGATGAAGCGGAAGTAGATGAGTTACTGACTGTTGGAGTGTTAGTCCTTCAGTTTTCCATGGATTGAAATTGTAAAAGGGGGGATTGGCCCGACGCCAGGTTGCGTTACATATACCTTTCTCGGTCATGTGACGTCAAACATCCTCGACATAGGAAGGAGACCGGAAAACCATACAGCAGTAACTTTCATCCTACATTTCACGTGTATTTTCGAAGACTAATATTTCGGTGACACAGATTATACAGAAGTAATAATATAATATAATCAGAAATTTGACAACATGAAAAGCTTGGTACTTAAAAAACTTTTTCTTATATACAAAACAAGCCTAAATCCGCGGCTCCGCCTCCTTCAGAGTTTTGGGGACAGGGGCGAAATCGACTATGAATTCGTTAATAAAAACATGCCTATAACCTACCCAGAGACATGATCTATCAATATACAAATTTTGACGATTTTTCGTACAGCGGTTCAGAGTTTATAAGAGGACAAACATATAGTGAACGCGATCTACGAAAAAAATAGACAAAAGTTATCTAACTAAAAAAAGACTAACTGCAAAAAGAGCGCACTTGTAGTGTAATGTTTCGTTAGCCAGTCATTTTGGATAAAAATGGAAAAAGTGAGCACATTTTGAAAATTTTTCAGTACGCTTTTTTTGAAGATTCCAAAATTCTCTGTACAATTATTTATAGAACTCAAAAACCTGAACATTTTTTTTCAATGAGTTTTTTTGATAGAAGTAAAATTTTCAGAGATATAGCATTTTCA
>JAAAKG020147247.1:0-10497 GCA_010014905.2 Druon quercuslanigerum
TTTCACCTAATTAAAAGTTGATTTTGCTGTTTTTTTGAGTTCTTATAGCATGCTACGGAAGGGCTACTATGTGGCTAGTATATGGCTACGCTATTGAGTAGCCGTTCCGTTCACTCGGTTCGCCAGGGGCAGCCACTAGAATTCCAGGAATATCTATTTTATAGTTTCCATTGTTGGACATAAAGCGTGCAAGCAATTGCAGTGCGAGTTAGTGTTGGACAGGTAAGTATTCACCTTACTTGTCATTAAAGTTTACTTAGATTTAATTTTTTAATTTATTTCCTGAACCTATTTTCAATCCTAATTTGTTATTTATTTAGCTTAGTCTTCCTATTATTTATTTCAAGTTCAAATTGTTATCCATAAATTTAATAAAACCCTTTTTCCTTATTTACTTTGCCTATTTGCAATTAAAATTTCCTCTTCCCTGATTAAAATAAATTTTAAAAAAATTTTCGAAAAATATGTATATTTAATACCTTGGTCAAAACAATTTAAGATTTCAAAAAAACCACAATTAAGGTATTTTTGATCCCAAATCATCTTTTATTAATATATTTATTTCTTATTTCTATTTATTAGTTCGTATTTTTTCTCTTTTTTCTTTCCAGCTTCTTTCTTCGCATTTGCAGTGGCTACAGGGCTGTCTAAAATTTGTCAACAATAAGGGGTATCAAATATCGACTATATCGGTTCTTTCTACTTAATCCGAAACTCGGTTATAAAAAATATAAAGTAGGTCTCTTATCCTATGAATGCACTGTTTCTTTCAGGCAAAGGTCTATGGTTCCAATTTTGCTTACTAAAGATCTGAACCAATTACTGTATAAGATTTTTAAAGGAATTTGAATGAAAGGCTTTTTTATAAGTTTTGTAAAATATTAATTTAACAGTATATTTACTTTTAATCGCATCCAGTTAACGGTAATATTCCTTTTCAATTATTTTGCATTATAAAGAAATTATTTTATTTAGAGAAAGGCTAATTTAATTAATAGGTTCATTAGTAATAACAAATGAAAGAATTTTTCAGCTAATATTACAAAGGGAAAATCCCTAAGAACTGAATGAACTGAGAAATTAATTAAAGAGGTTCTAAACCAATTAAAAGAGAAAGAATCGGACGAAGAGAAACAAAATTAAAATTTAACTTTTAATTATTAGAATAAATTCACAAAACCTTCAGATTTAAATTATTAATACACTATAGAATCAGGAATATTTTCATTCTAATTCAATAAAATGAAGAATGAACGTTTAAAATTAATCGAATGAGTATTTGAGATGAATTATGCAAAGGCTGACCTAGGAAAGGACAATATTGGGATCCGAAAAAATTAAATTAATTAGGATATTCCAAAAAAATCATTAGAAACTTGATAAAGGGGTTTTTTATTGATGAGGGAAGGACATTTATCTACTTTAGTCCAAAAAATGGAAAAAAGTTCATTTATCAATAACTTAGATTTTTAGTGAATTTATAATTCGATTTTTGAACCTCAAAAAAAAATTTTAATTGCAAAAAGTATTCGCATTTATCGCGTCGGGAATCTAAAAAAATAATAATATAGTTATATAATATCTCTCTCCCCCTCCTGTAATTAAAATAAAATTTTGACAAATTTTCTTTTTGGAAAAGTGACTTTCTCAAATAGTTTGGACATGGAATTTTCTTTTTCTTGACCTGGGTCTCACCGTTCGGGCGTTTGTTTTATTGGGGGGGGGGGGTCGTAAACCTCGCTCATGCTGCTCGTGTCACATTCCTTTGCCACGTGCACTGAGCAGTGGTTTTCATTTTTGATTTGATCAATATCGTATTTTGAATTCGGGGCTACCTAACTTTTAATTTTAATACACTTTATAAATAAATTTATTTATTTAAAACTTGTACTAATTAATTTATTGACAAATTTTATTTACATAAACACATTTTCAGGACTCATATCGGTAGAAGGCGTGCTTAAACCGATTCATGTGTACAATTACCTTTGTACCATCGCTTTTTCAGATTTCAACATTGTAATCTATAATAATTCGCGTAAGTTTAAAAGGACCTTCATAATGGTCTGCTAACTTGCTTCCCTCTTCTCGTTAAAAAGGTTAATGTACTGTCCTTCTTTAAAATTCATTTCGTTCAGCTTTCTTCATAATAAACCTTGCATCTCTTTTTTGCATATTCTAATCGCGCAAGGACCATGGATTCCGAATCTATTAATCTATTTAAAATATCGTCTACTAATTTATTAAAACTCATGGGCACTTTTTCATCGGAAAATTCTGATGGCAGATTTGCTTTGCTGTCAAACAAAACCTCGTATGGTGTGACACCAGTTGACTCGTGGACTGAAATATTAAATGAAAACATTGCATACGGCAGCCACAAATCCCAACCATTCTTACCACAATAATGGCGCAGGTACTCCATGAAGGTGTGATGGCTTCTTTTGAGTGCCCCTAGGAAGTGAGGATGGTAAGCTGAAGATCTAAGTTGTTATATTTTAAATAGTCCCGCACATCCCGCCATAATTTCACTTATAAACTGCGGTCCCTGATCGGTTTGTATTGACTCGGGGCATCCGAATAAACAAATGAAATTCTCGGCAACTGTCACCGCTATTAATGGGGCATCGATATTAGCTAAGGGTATCGTTCCCGAATATTTAGAAAGGCAATCTTGCCAGGTAAGCATATATTCATTTCTATTGTCTGACTTAGGAAGTGGCCTAACTAAATCCATATGTATCTTTTCAAAAACCCTAGTCGGAGTATCAGTTAAAAACATCGGCAATCTAGTTTTTAGCCTTACTAATTTCTTTTTTTGACAAGATTCGCAAGTTTTGACAAAATTTTGTATCTTTCCTTTCATTCCTTTCCAATAAAAACGCTCTTTTACCCGTTCTAAAGTTTTTAACATTCCCTTATAACCTCCAATTACTGAATCATAACCTTCCGTTATGATTTTAATTCTTTTACTCTCGGGATGTGTTGCCGTCTCACACGTGCACACCCTTATTGTATAATTTTCTTTGCCGAAGTAATTTTGAAAAATGAATTTGATACTAGTCCAAGGAAGCCTATCAAAACCACTTTTCCTTTCTAGATATACTAATTGTTTTTAACTTTATTTCTTTCATTGCTTCATCAAAGTCCCTATTGTTGACTTTATATTAATAGCAAAAACTCCATCGTCAAATTTTTCCCTTATTAATAAGTTGAAGACTAATCTTTTATTATTTTTCAAAGAGATCACTTGTCCAATTTCTACCTTTTCTTTCTTTAATTCTGATAAATTCGGAATAGCTCTTTCCATTAATTCTCTTCCGATAGGGGTTTTTAAAATATGATCGCATGAACTAAAATGTATTAAATGGTCTTCTCTCATCCACAAATGTTCTCTAGATAGTTTAAATAAACGGTTGAGTAAACTCCTCCCAGCTTAAGAAACTTTTGCTACAACTGGCTTTTCGAACGCTGCTTCTTCTATATTGCTCTTGCATCCCTCCCGTTCCGTTTCAAAATCATGTCTGGTGAAATATTCACCCAAATTGCATCATTCTCTTTTCTAGATAAATAAGTTTCATCGTTATTACTATCTAGGTTCGCCTTCTCCACCCTCTCTTTCATGTCGCGATCAAGGAACCCCTATTCTATCTTTCGCCTCTTTCCAAACTCTAGAAAGTGAGAACCAACCCCACTGCTCTCTCGGCAACGCAACACTCTGGGTACCGATGCCTCTTTACAATCTCTACTAGGTGGGAAGCAACCCCACTGCTCTCTTGGCAACGCAACACTGTGGGTACAAAGGCCATCCTTGTCCTGGGAATCACAACAATGTGGTTCCCTAGGACCCTGTCCCGGAACAAATACTTGGTTTTGGGCTCAAGTTAAGGCATCGCCACACAGTCATTAGCGGGGCCCTCGACTGACCGTGGAGAGAGGTTTCCCCTAGATCTTTATACATTACTTTAGTCTTCATTGAGGTAGAAGCGCTTATCTGGGCGTCCGCAGAGTCGCATCTTCTCGTTTCAATATCTACAAACAAGGAGGGAGACAAGAACAATCTTTGCACTGGATATTCGTTATACATTTCTTTGTTCTCTTCGTTCTCCGAAAGATAACCGGCGGGGCAGGTAAGGGTGCGCGCTCTCCCGCCGTCTCACCCCTCTCTTCAGAACCATCTGAATATATTTCTAATAACTCATTTTCATTATTATTTTCAATTGGATTTCTCGACAACGCATCTGCGTTGGACTTTACTCTTCCCGGCTTATGAATGATCTCAAAATTGTTTTTGCGCACCTTCACCTTCCACCTAACTAACCTCGATCCCAGAGTGGGGTCATTCAATTGGCTCAACCATACTAATGGATGGTGATCCGTTACCAAAGTAAATCTTCGCCCATAAATGTATGGCCTAAACTGATATATCGCGAAAATTACTGCGAACAATTCCTTTTTGCTTACATTGTATTTAAACTGGGCCCCTTGTAGTGCACGAGATGCGCATGCAATAGGTAGATCTTTTCCTATAGGTCCTTGGCTTAATACAGCCCCTAAAGCATATATCTTGGCATCAATGGTTACCACAAAAGGTCTATTGAAATCTGGGTATTGTAAAATCGGTTGACTACATAAAATTTCTTTTAGCTTTTCAAAGGCTGCCTGAACTTCCGTAGTCCAAGCAAATGGTGACCGTTTTCTTAGTAAATTATTTAAAGGTTTAGCAATTTTAGCAAATTCCGAAATAAACCGTCTAATAAATAAATAAACCCTGCTAATCCCAGAAATTGTTTCACGTTTCTCCGATTTTTGGGTTGGGGGAATTTCATCACGGCCTGCAACTTCTTTGGGTATGGTTTGACTCCGTCTCGAGTAATAATGTGACCTAGATATATAATTTCTTTACTCAAGAATTTGCATTTTTCGGGTTGAAGAACCAAATTCGCGGTTTGTAGCCTTCCCAGCAATCTATGGAGTTTCTTATTATGTTCTTAAAGCAATTTCGCGTATATTACAATGTCGTCAATGTGTATAAACAATTCGTTACCCTGAAAACCCAATAATATTTTATCCATCTATCGCTGGAAAGTGGCCGGAGCATTCTTCAATTCAAATGGCATTCTGTTAAATTCATTTTGTCCAATTGGAGTTGAAAAAACTGTTTTATAACGATCCTTTGGTTCTACTTCTATTTGATGAATACCCTTGGCCAAATCAAGTACGGCAAAATATTTTGCTCCCTCTAATTGGTCTAAAATGTCGAAGATATTTGGGAGCGGATAAGCATCGCCAACAGTTTTTTCATTAAGGGCTCTATAATCAATAACGATCCTCCATTTTTATTACCCTCATAATCGGCCTTCTTCGGAATTACTCATACAGGTGAATTGTAAAGAGTATCTGAAAGAGCGATGGACTCGTTTTTTAATAATTCCTATGTATATTTGTTAATTATTTCTTTGTGCACAGGGGGATATCTATATCCTTTTTTATAAATTGGCACATTGTCGGGTAACACAATTGTATGGTTGATTGCGTCAGTTGATCCTAGTCTGTCCTCTGGCAGATAAAATTGAGTTGAAAATTTGGAAATTGTATTAATTAAACTCTTTCTTTCCTCTGGATTTAGATCTGAAATTTTCAAAATATCAATTAATTTCCCTATTCTTTCCCCTTTTAATTGTTTGCGTATTTCCTTAGTATTCTGATCCTTAAATTTTCCTGTTTCAAATTCCTCTATGGTTACCGTCGGTATGGTCAACTCGACTTTGTTACTCAACGTATTTATGTAATACAAACTTGAACAGTTATCCCTAACCCTAAGTAACGCTTCACCCAAATATATTCCAGGTCCTAAGTTTAGTTTAGGCAAATATCCCTCTTTAATTTCGGGGTTTTCTGTAGTTAATTTTATCAACTTTTTAGTCTTTGGTTCGATTTGAATTTTTACATTTCCGTATTCCGGAGAAAGAGCGAAAGTTCCTAAGGGATGATTTATTTTTTATTTTTCAGGTCAATGGTCCCATATTTAAGGATAGGCATTCCTATTATCCCATCCCCAACTATGTTAAACTTATCGGGTGCTACCTGAAACGCGCTTGGTGTACCATTAATTTTCAGCTCGATCTCTCCTAAGGTGTTTGCTGATTTTCCGTCGATTCTGGATAAAATATATTTTTTATCTTTATTAATGTGAATTTCAGATTTTAAATTATTACTTTCCTTCTTTTAACTCCTCCATTAACAGATCGACTTAAGGAGATTCTTGTAGACTTTTTTCGGTCAAGGCAAAAAGAATTCGTCAACTTGGCGCGATTTCATCTGTGAGTCCGTTGTCGCACCAATCCGACGAACTCACTGTTTGTTTAAAAAACTCTTTTTATCATTTTTGTTCTCTTCCACTCTTTTCGCCAAGTTTTTGCATTCGGCGATCTCATGACCGGTTTTTTTACAATATTTGCAAACTTTATTTTGGTTTGGTGGTTTAGACCTTTCTGGGAATTCTCTAGCATAATGTCCCTTTCTTGAGCAAAAAAAACACAGCTCCCCACAGCGACGACAGGTCACCATTGACGAGGTACCTTGCCTACCTTCCTCCCTTCCTCTTCGTACTCCAGCCCCCTCATCCCATTCTCGTTTCACGAATTTACGGCAATTTTTTTTTAATTTGTTCGGACTCTAATCGTTCTCTTTTTTCTACATTTGAAGTTTTTACATAATGAGCTTTCCATTCAGCTCCCTTGGCAATTGAGATCGCCTCCTGCAGAGTCTGGGGTTTCTCAATCCTTACCCGGAGTACTAACCCTGATTTAAGTCCCAAAATGAAATTCTCCAGTTCCATTTACCTAGCAGATTTAATCATATGATTCGCGGTGTCTTCATGTTTCTTCTGTTACCTCGATTATGTCTTTCAATATGCTCCCCATTCTATTCCCATAATCAGTTACTGATTTATTAAATTTTTAAAACACCGTCGCTAAACTTGACCCAAATTCATGTATTTAGTAAATTTATTTTTTAACGCGTTTGAAAGCTTTTACAAATTTTCTATGTTGCGATCTCATAATGCATCATATGTATTTTCCTTAATTCACGATCTAATCATTAAAAACAGATAGTGTCTGTTTTTTGAAGCAATCGAGTTCTTAGCATAAATGCAATCCCGAATAAATCTGGTCACTGGGACATTTTGTCCATCAAATTCTTTAGGAATAAATTCTAAATCCTTGTTAAAAGTTATTGGATTTTCAGGTTCTTGAGCAGGCAAATTTATTAGTTCTAATCCTCCGGTCGCGATTCCTCCCAATGGACTTTGTGGTTGTCCCGCCCCCATATATCTTAAACCGGCGCATAAATGTCCCGTTGTACGGTCGGTAGCGTTCGCCACTCGTAAACCAGTCTCTGAGTTCGCTCACCCCCTACTCTTTTCCAAGTTTCGAATATCGTTAGTCGGAGTTTAGGAAGGTCCGGGCTCTGCCTGGGTTTCCCTTTCAATGGGTTAATAACTATGGTCCATGAAAGTGGATAGGGGAATCGGGGTATCGAAATTAATTTCGTTAGAAATGTCATTTTCTATCACTTCTTCATTATCGTAATTTGACAACAGATTGGGTTCTACCTCCCCTGTCGCTGACAACGTTACTTGTTGATCATCCATCTTCAGACAATATAATATAAAATTTCAATTCTCAAATTTCCTCAATAAAACTCCCAAAAATTTTATTTCGCAAATTATTCACAAATTCAATATTTTTATCAAATTCGGCAAAATATTGACATTGGTTTCGCAAATTAAGTATTGATATGCTTTACCCGATATATCGGTAGGGTGAATTTGTGCCCTTGCATCGATTCTCCAAAGCAGGGATGAGGGGGAACATGGCTCAACGCCAGAAAAAACAGAATCCGTAAAAATTGGGCTGATAAACGCGCTACCTTGGCGGACCGACCTGGAGTTACTTCAAAATGCAAAATTATTTAACATAAAAATAATAAATATTTAATAATATAATGATTTGTATAATTTGCAATTAGTATTAAGAAGTTATGCAAAAAAAGTATTTTATATAGTTATATTAAATTTATATCTTCATTTTACTAGTGTTAATAGTTAATAGTGCATAACTAATAAATGACAAATACAGCATGATTTTTTTAACTTAAAACTTTCGAATATCTCGAAAAATAGGCACTCTCTTTGAAAAAATATTATGAATCAAATAATAATCACTCTAAGGAGTACATACACTGATGTTAAAATCGGTTCGGTATATATTTTTAACTAATTATTTTTTTCTAAATTAAATTTATGAAAAATCCAAGCAAAACTGTTAAATTATTTAATGAGATTCAGACATAACATAAGCCAAAGCACCATGCGTAATTTTATTTTGTTTAAACAATTATTTAAATATGTAAAGAATAATAAAAAATAGTGTTTTTGTTTTTGCTTAAAGTAAAAACGAAATATTTAGCTGTTTATAAAAATGTTTTTTTTAATAACAATAATTACATATTGTGCGGTATGAACAGCTTTTTTACTCTAAATGACAATTATAGTTCTGAAATTCAAAATTCATAAAAACATATATTTTTTATATTTATACATAATAAATATTCATTTGATTAATACAAATAAGTTTATAACTAATAAAATATTTGTTTCCAACATTTTTTTATTTTGCCAAATTTAAACGATCGCGATAAATTTTAATTTAGGGTATTTTGGAATTCAGGATTCTTATTTTTCGTGATTGTTTTTCGGAAATTAAAAATATTGTTATTCTAAATGTATGAAAATAATAAAAATTTGTTTAAATATTACAAAACGATACAAAAAATATTCATGTATTTTTAAATGTTTATTCTATTCTTTTTTAAGAATTATTTGTTCTTGCGTGACCTGTACGCTCGCGTCCCAAAATCTTCGAGTGTTAATATTTAGCATCTCTGTATTTAGTCTTTGATATAGTGCAATTCCAAATTATAACAGAAAAAAAATGTAAAGTCAAGAGAACACGGTTTCCAAACGGTTTTGTACCGTATTGTACTCCGCGCAATTTTTTAGCAGCTAATCATCACAGAGCATTCGTAGCTTTATCTAAAATAGCCGATAAGTGATTTTTAAAGTGGACGCGTGACTCGCGAGTGAAATAGCTGCTGAAATAAAAAAATCCACTGGATCCCTGCACGTGCAGAGAAGAAACTAAGAATCGGAATACGGTTTAAGATAAGAAAAGGGTGAAAGAGAAATTGTGTGTAAGTGCGCGGTCTCTTTTTTCTATTTTCTTGCTGAGGGTGGCGGAAGATTGGAAAAATGGATAAGAAGTTCAGGAAAGTGCCACTTAAAATAAATGACAAAAGTACTCAAAGAGTGCTTTTCTTGATTACATTAAACCTGTTTTTTAAAATTATTTATAAATATTTTTCATGTCTTTACGACATTATCAGGATGACAATGTCTTTTCTCCCAGAGGGTTGATTCCATTACTTACGCATACACAGCAATTTAACCCGCATATACAAACAATTTTTTTCCTGAAAATTGTTTTTTTCGCCCATGATGACTGTTTTCCGATTTTTGACGATATATACGTATTTATTTTATAAAAGTAGTTTGTTGTTTAGAATAATTTTTTTTGAATACATTCATTCTACCTTAATTCCGAAAATATATCATGATAAAAAAATATTATTTAAATAATATTTAAATAAACTTTTTAGTAATATTTAAATTTTCATTACCGTCGCTTTTAAAATCACATCATCATTTGCAAGTGACCTATTCATTTTAAATCTTTTACTATCACTGTTTTCAAAATTCATATATTACAAGCATATAAAAAAATAATAATAATGTAGTTTTCTGCTTTTTATAAAAAATGTGTCTTTCAAATTAAACAGTAGACAATTTACAAATTTGTATAAGCGCGGTAAAAGCAAAACATTCCTAACCTCAAAATAAATGCTTATGTATAAGTCTATTTATAGCAAAAATTTTAATCACCTTGAATTGAAAAGATAAATAAATAAAAATTAGTTAAAATATAAAGTTTCTTTGCCTTTATTAACAGTTTTTATTTAATAATTTTCTCAAATTAACTTTATAAACAGATACGACATTCTGACATATCACACATTGATCACTGATATTATCGTAAGTGCAATTTCATATATAAAATGCAAAAATGGTCAATTTTTTTGCTCCAATATAAAATTTAACGTTTAATTAGTCTAAAACATCCATCTTTTACTCAAAATTATGTTCATTCTTGTTAGCAAAACTTGAAACGCATTTTCACGTCCTGCATAAAATTTTAGAAACGGTAGATACGACTTTTGAATTTGGGACGGCAGAGTTGTGGTAGACTGCGTGATGTAGGATTAGTTAAGTATTTGTTACTGGATCAACTGCGGCCTACATCCGCAAATGGTTTGGCAAGGAGAGAAAGTTACAACTCATGTAACTTAAGAACTATTTATTAAAAATAAAGTACA
>JAAAKG020147248.1:0-10497 GCA_010014905.2 Druon quercuslanigerum
GGGGTGGCTGAGCGCGATGCGGGAGTGAGGATGACGACTTAATAAACAACTTAATAAGCTACGTTACGAAGCCCTTTTTTGTAGGCGCGCGTCGCTTACTTTGACTATCTTTTTGGATATAAGGGTACATGTCGAAGCTCCGTGTGGGTGTGTTCGGGGTAGCAAAATTACATGATTGATACGTAATTTTCCTCGTTGGAAAGTCTTGTATAAGTCCTATAAGTATTTTACATGGAAAGTTTCAAGTAATTTCGAACCATACTCGTGTTCAACTATTGGACTTTTTAAATTACAGATTCTTGGTGTTTCAAAGATTACAAGGATTTCAAGGATTGCCTGACATTTCATGTGATTTGAAAGCATTTAACCGGATTGTAAAGAGCATAATGCAGATTTTAAGGTTTTCCAGAGGATTTCAACGATTTCATGGAAGTTCTTATTTGTTCAAATATGTCATTTAAGGGATTTTCAAAAGCTTTTATTTGAATCTTAGACTACTTCGGACATTGCAAGGGATTTCGAAGATTTCATCAGATTTTTAGCGACTTAAGGAGATTTTAAAGATTTTGAAGATTTTCTAGAGATTTTTTAAGATTTTGCGGGATTTCGAATATTTCAAAGGAATTTATTCAAAATATAATTTAAGCGATTTCAGGGAGTTTCATTTATCAATGTATTTAAATTTTTATCTTGAGGATTTCATGACATTTTATAAGATTACAGTGAATTTGAATAATTTCCGTGGAATTTCAGCCATTTTAAGGGATTTCAAATTTATTCAAATATGTATTTCATTCAAAGATGCAAAGAAGTTCATGTTGTTTCAATGATTACAATAAATTTTTCTGAACTTTGACGGATTTCAACCATGTTATGAAATTTCTGGAGAATTAAATATATTCCACGAGTGTTTAAAGATTTCAAAGGCACACAATTATATAATTGTAAGAAATTTCGAAACAGCTTATGAGATTTTAAAGCTTTCCAAGATATTTCAGCTATTTCATGGGATTTTAGAGAAATTCTCTCTCAAACCCTTTGAAATCTTAACTTCTTTTACAATCTCCTAATATTCCTTTTAAAGTCTAGAATTCCTTATAAACTTCCTACATTCTTGGAAAATTTTCAAAGACCTTTGTAATAATTCAAACTGCTTGAAATTGATAGTAGATAATTGATAGTAAATTTCTTTTAAATCCCGGAAAGTTCCTAGACAAGCCGTGAAATCTTTCCAAATCCCAATTCCCAAATCCTTTTATATTCTCGAAATATTTTGAAATCCTTTTTATTGATTTAAACTACCGTTAAGTCTCCTTTAAGTTGCTTAAAATATTTGTAGTTTTCTTGAAATCTTCAAAAAAATTTTAAATACCATAAAATCATTTAAAGTTTAAAAATTTTTGCTGGAAATCTCTAAAACTTTTTTAAGCCCGATAAAACATATTTCCAATGTTTTTGAAATACCTTGAAATCTTTTTAATTCATCTCGAATCTGTTAAAACTTTTTTTTAAATTTAATCCCACGAAATTCCTTGTAATCTCTTTAATTTCTGATAAATTACCTGAATAATGATAAATTATTTGAAATTCTTTGAAATTCTTTGTAATCATTCAAACTGCCCTGATATCGCTAGATATCACGTGAAATTTTTTATAACTCCGAGAAATTCTTGCAAATATCTTATAATCCTTAATAATTGAAATTAATATTTTTTTTAATTTGTTCAAATCCCATGAAATTCCTCGTAATCTTTACCAAATTTTTAAACACCACAAAATCTCCGGAAATCTCGCGAAAGCCTTCAAAATCTCTTTAAGTCCCTTATTTCACCGAGTAATTATTTGAATAAATAGTCGTATTTTTAATTGACCCTTAAATTTTTTTTAATTTCTCATTAAGCTCTTCAAACCTTTGAAATCCCTTAAAATATCTCCAAACTTCACAAAAAATTGTACAATTTCCCGAAATGCTTTAAAATCTTTTAAAACCACATAAAGCTCATTATAAATTCCCGAAATACATTGAAACCTTTTGAAATCCTTTAATATCCCATACGATTCTTGAAAATGCCATCTTTTAAATGAAATCCCTTAGAATCTCTTGAATTCGTCATAAATTTCCTAAAATCTTTCAAGTCTCTTAAAATCTCATGAAATCAATGAAATCACATTTGACTATCATGTTATACATGCTTTTTATAACGACTAACCCAGAAATTAAATTTTTTCATTGATCCCACCATTGCGGTAAAATAATTCTTGCATCCAACTCCCCATGTACATAGCCATAGATAGAACATAGTACATAGCACATAGTTTATAGCGTAACGCATATGTGTATGACTAAGCACCGTAAGTCAATTCATGCAGGTAGCACAAGTCGCACAAGTCGCACCCTCGTCATCTCCATAGTTCGTCGCGCGACATGAGCTTCTTGCACACTATACTATATTATACTATACTATATGTATACATCCACCTAGATGTATAATACCTATCTGGAATTGCTATAGAGGCGCCGGGCCACCTGTTGCGGGGTCCCTCTCTGGCTCTCTGGGCCGAACCCTCAGCTCTGGTGGGGGAACACCAACCGCCCTCATTGGTCCCTGGGCACGTGCTGCTTGGGGTGACTCGCTCCTCGTGTGCATAAATCCCCAAACGCTCTTCCCAACTCTTCAGAACCTTCTCGTTCGTCGAGAAAGACTTTTCGAAGTACGAACCTTTATATCCTCTATCACACAACATCCTCTCGCGAAGAAAGGCATACATATTGTTTATGCACATTGACCGCGAAAAAATACCATAAAGTCGTTTCCGTCAATTTTCTCCCGAGTATCTCTCTTTTTTTTCGAGGTGATTATTCAGTTGCGTGAGTCCTAGAGACAGTGAACAAAAGGACATTGGTGATCGCATGAGACTCGTTTCCACCGCAAGGTGAGTTTCGCAAAAATCGTGAACAATTAGTGAACACCACTGAACATGGAGTTACAGGAGATGTTCCGTTACGGATACATGTATCCACCCCAGGAGGATGTCGTCGTGCCCACATACCTGGAGTTGCCCAATTATGGATACTTGAAAAAAGAAATGTGTCTACCACCAGTTAGCACTCTCTCGGTGCCACAGTGTGTACCCTATGACAACAATAGCGATGGATGGCACACACCGAGTCCTGCGGCGAGTTTGAGGTCCGTCAGTCCAGCCACCACATCCGCTTCCTCAGAGTCCGAGAGCGGAACTCTCACCGGAAGAAGGGGGTCGAACCTTCACCAGGAGAAGAGGTACGAGAACCTCTCCGTTTCCGGAGAGCAGATGAATAGAGTTCATCATTATCAACATCATCCGGTTATAGTGCAGGAGGAACTGGAGAAGGAGAGGTCCTCGAGGCAGAGTGTTGTGAGCAATGGAAGTAGTTTGGAGGACAGGATGGATTTGGAGGAAAGCGAGGGCGAGAGTGAAAATGAGGAGGGTTGCAATGAGACAACGAGGCGAGGCAAATATGTCAGTTCCACGGTTGTCAAGAAGAGGAGATTGGCTGCCAATGCGAGGGAGAGGCGCAGGATGCAGAATCTCAATAAGGCCTTCGACAGACTCAGGACTTATCTTCCCTCTTTGGGAAATGATAGGCAGTTGTCCAAATATGAAACACTGCAAATGGCGCAGTCTTACATTACTGCACTTTATGATTTGCTCCAGTAATTCCTGATCATGCTGAAGAACTACGGGACCAGTGAATCCAGAACTCTGTGATACCAATGCGTGGATCAATATATTTTTGTAAGAAACTTATTGTACATTTTTCTTTGTAGATATTTTAAGAAGTAGATGAGGCATTGTGGGGTAAATGGTACCGAGAATAGATAACGTGATTCGTATATATTGACATTTGCAAATTGTAGAATTATTGTAGTATTTTCATGAAGAAAATTGAATCATGCTCAAATCAAAGTGCCAGTTGTGTGTACCATTTACCTAGTTGTACATTTTGTATATATGATCTAATTTTATCGAGAGTGAAATGTTTTGGTCTGTGACTGTGAGATATTTCTGAAAGAGTAGATTGTTAATTATTTTAGTGAAGTTTCAATACTCAGATTATAGTTTTTAAAGATGTTTCGGCGAAATTTGAAAGAGTTGATGTCAACTGTCGGTAAAGGAAAGATGAATAAGATTTTGGATTTTATTTAGTATTGACATTTTGTTGTTTTCACAGAATTGCATTTATTGATTAGAAATTAATTTATAATTTTTTCTACAAACGATTGTAATAGTGCGATTGTAGAATATGTGACATTTAATATTTGAAGTTGGTATAATTTTTAACAATATTCAGATAAATTTAACACTACCCAAGTTTGCTGTAATCAAATTTTGTCAAGACTATATTTAAGAAAATTGTATCGACACTTTAATAACTAATAGATTCAGAAAAAAAATTCAGCGATTGTAGAATAAGACCTGAAATGTATTGTTTTCATCGACATGTGAACATGTAAACTGCGCCAGTACTTAATAGATATTTCTTCTGCTTTTTTTTTTACTTAAAAATTGAGAAAGAATCAAAATGTCAAATTCAACTAGAAAAAGTATATCCTTATTATTTTCTCATTCGAGAATATTCGTGCAATTTTGGAAATTAAATTATGTTTTAAGAAAGATTACAATTCTTCTTAAAATTAAATTGGACTTTTTAAGAGTTTATAAAAGAGCAGATTTTAGAAAATCAGAAGATGCCTAGAAAGATTTTGTGACTGATGCGTTTCTAGTTTTTCTTTAAAAAAAATCTTTTGGATTACATAAATTTTTAATTGATCGTCTTTGTGGCATCTTTTGACTTTGAAAACAGGATACGATCCTGCACAGATCTCTGTACATATTTTTCGAAAGAAAAGGATCTCTGTATATTTTTATATTAAACTGTATAGTTTGAATATTTATGTCGGCGATATGACAGCCCATACGAGACTGAAATGCATATTTTGTAAAGAACTGTTAATAAATTTTCTACTTTAATTCGAATTGAAATTTTTTAATTAAAATAGGTTTCCCTATCCCCCAGCGTATATTTAAGAATCTTTTTTAGTTAGATTGCACTTATTCTTCTTATTTTGGTTGTTTTGGTCTTCTTGTTTGGGGCAGTTTTCGTTCGCAGGTGTAATTTTCATTGGTCGTTGAAATTTCAACTGCAGTTCAGAAGTTCATAATAAGCCTAAGAGGGATAGATGTTCGATGTAAGAACAGCGTCATCGGTGGTCTCGTTGTCATTCGAAACCAGCGACCCGTCGGTGCCCAATTTCATCGCAATTTGAGAACATATCGCCTTCCGCCATCCCAAGTCTTCAACGATTATTAAAAGTTAGTCAATATCCGGGCCCACTAATAATAATCGACATTTTTCATTTTACTAATTCACAACAGAATCCATAGTTTCCATTATAGACATTTGTAATTATATTGCATTCAGAGGATGGACTCAAAGTAATACAAGTCATGCAATTTGTCTTCAATTGCCGTAAATAATAATTATAACAATAACGAATCAAATTAATCATTAGATTGGACACATCGAAAGTTTAATTATTCCAAATCAGAATTGCCTTTGGCGCAAGGTATACTTCTAAAAATAAATAAAAAGTTGGTAATTTTCTAAACATCGAAATTTCTTAGAGTAATTTGATATATTGAGTTTCCTTTTTAATCTAACTAATAAATTAGTTTATCATGCTTGATTAGAATTGTTAAAATTCTTGTAGATTTTTAGATATTTTGAGAGGAAGACAGTAATGGTTATTGAATAGACGAAAATAAAATTAAAATTCAATCATCAAAATATCGTTACGAATACGGACGTTACAATATTTTCTTGATCTATAAAAATATTGCATGCTCTAAAAAAATTTATTGGACTAAATATTAAAGAAACTTGATGTTTTTTATTAGTATATCTTCGTGAGATATATATGACAAATTTTTTTGGATCATGAAAATATTGTATCGTCTATATTCGTGAATACATTTTTCTGATTTTGATTGTTAATTATTTTTTCGTATTGAGTATTATTTTGAAGTAGGAGTTTCTATTTTGTTGAGAATTAGCGCAGGTGTTCAATTTAGAATTGTTTAATTTTAAATAATGTTTTTTAAACATTTTCAATTTCCTGAGTAAAGAAAAGCCCCCTTGGCATTCCGTATATATAAAATCCTGCCGAAGTGCTGTGAATGAGACAAATCAGTACTTATAAGTGTAAATATTTCTTTAAAATGTTTAAAAAAGTATAAAAAGGACCAGAAAAGTCTCATTAAGATTTTCTTTTAATTTTACAAGTCTTAAATAATTTTTTGGTAAAAATTACTGCAAAATTTCCATTTTATTATTTTTTTAATTTTGATAAGTGCTCGTGGTATTTATGCCCTAAAAAGGAATTGCTTAAATAAGACTACCTTGTAAAAATTTGCACATAATATCCAGAAGTACTTGTGAAAATTTGGAACAAAAATAAAATGGAACTCTTCCGGTATATTTGTGCTAAGGATTTCATTTTGAATTTGTTGTACTTTACTCCTATTTGAGCAATAGTTTTTTAGGACATACTTATTTTTATTACAAACGGTTGATTTATTTAAATCAAGCTAAACATGCCTTTTAAACTATTTTTTATATGAAAAAAATTATTTTCTTCAACCTTTATCACTTCCGAAGCAAATATTTTGAGGATAACTTAGTGCTCCGACATCCTTAAAACATTCTAATTCTTTATAGAACTTTTTGCTAAAAACCATCACTCATTAGTTTCATTAAAAAATTTTAATAATATAATAAGAAGAAGAGAAAGGTCTTATTTATATTCTTTTGCAATATATTTTTTTTTTATTATTTCTAATTTATTCTTATCATAATATTTTTATATTTTTTATTTATATCTCATACGAAAACAATAATAACTGAAACTGAAAGTAAAAGTGGTAAAAAGGTTTAAAAAGACAATTTGCATATTTAAAAATAGTTAAAAATAACTATTCTTGCTGGATATGAATACATTTAATATTCAATTGCAAGAAAAAAGTAGGAAGGAGTTAAAAAATTATTTACTAGGAACATCCCTGATTAAAAAATATTACGTAGTACTTGGCCCCTGCAGAGGTTTGAAACTTTTTGATTTTGATTTTTTCATGTGCACAGTTTTTGATAACAAATAATTATACAACATATTATATTTTAAAAATATGAATTTGTTATGAATTTAAAGTTTTTTGAAGTATCAACCAAAGTTATTTTTTTTTTATATTTGGTTAATGGGATACTCATATTTACAATTTAGTTCAAAATCTTCTTTGGTTCAGAATTCAACTATTTTTTTGAATATTTGTCCTTTTTGGTCGAATCCAACCATTCTTTATTTAAAATTATAATCCTTATTTGTTTGAAATATCACTGTATTTATATTTTTTAGTTAAAAATACAAATACTTGTTCTATAAATGCAAATGCAATTGGTTTTTTACTTAATAATCAGTATGCTTTTTATTATGATGCTTTTATTATGAAACAAAAATACACGATTTTTTGTTGTTTTAAAATACAGTTTTTCAAATTAGATAAAGTATTTGAAGATAAAATAAATAACCTGAAAATATAATAATTTGTATGTAATTTGACATCTCGGAATCATGAGTTGAAATTTACATACCCACCTGGGCTAGTTGCTTTTTTGCCAATTTACGATAAGGTTATTATTTTCTTTTGCGAAAGTGATAGCTAAAGAATGTAGTTTATTTTGGTTTTCAACTTCCAAAGCGAACTGCAGTCTGAGATGGTATGCATTAAATGTTAATAACAATTCGTCTATGTTTTTCTCATGTACGAAAGTGAAAATATCATCAAGATGCCTATAAAACAAAATATATTTAAACGGATATAGGAGGATAGAGGAGATATTGTATAACTCCTGAGGAGGCTCCACTTCGTTGAGTGAAACATATAGATCTAATGAACAGCATCCTGATCAGTAAATCGAAAACCATTTATATCTCTGGAATATTTTAACCCTGTTTTACAAACATATATTTATTTTTAAATTCAACTGCTTGTTTGGAAGTTTGAAAACCTTTGGTAGAAATTAATTTCTTATAGTTGAAGATTCAAAAATTTAGTTGAAAATTCATCTCTTCAGTATCAAATAAATTTGCTTTCTCATACAGGGAGGTTTTTCCTAACAAAAGAAAAAAATGAACACTTTCAATATTTTTTAAACTTATATTTGTGTCTTTCTTTCTTACAATTAACAACTCTTTAACTTAGGGTAGTTTTATATTTTAAACTAAAACCTCATATTAGCAAGGTAACTTTTCTTAAAAGTTTATAAGTAGCCGCACTGATTATTGAATAATATATAGTCTTCGAAAGTTCGTCAATAGTTCAATCTGCGTACCTCGAAGAAATAAACAAATATATAAAATGCAGTAGTGTTATATTCATAATATATAAAGTCCTCTTATAAACGAGAAAATTAATTTTTTTTAACATTTAAAAATTATATTGGTAGGTTATGGTAGATATAAACAGAATACACAAATTTGATTGAAACTTCGTAAATCGTTACTGGCTGGTCATAAACAGTTTACCAATAGGTCAATCTATGCGTCTCAGAGACGCTAAAAAATACAGTAGATATCGTATTATTGTTTTTTGAATATCAAAAAACATTTACTTATGCAGGTAAAATTTTTCTTTTTAAAACTCTAAGAGCCAGAAAAAAAACTTCCAAAAGGGGTCGAATTACATCAAAATATGTCAAAAAAAGTTTATTTGAAAATGTAGGTAATTACAAACCTCCCCCTATCTGGAAGCAATTAAATAAATTGTGTAAAAAAATAATTTTGGATTCGCAAGATTGCATCATTTTGGTCTGAAGTTAATAATCAGAATGATATACAACAGCTTGAATTCCTGGGATTTAATGTCAAGTATTTTTTTTTATTGTGAACTTGAAATGAAGTAGAGACTGTTGATTTCCCAAAGAACGGAATTTCTCAAATTACATGAACATCTTCCCAGAAGTTTCCTGGGAAGAATACTCGATAAGAGGTTACACTGTATATTGAATCTTGAGCAGAATGTAGTTTCAAGTTCACGGCTTCACGAGGTAAGCACCGAGAGCGTAAAGGCGTTGAGTTCTCGCAAAGCTGAAAGGGATCACGGATGATCGGCGATTAACAACTACTAATACGCGGATAGCGCGGCACCGCGCCGCGCCGGTTTGTATATAGTGAACGCCTCCTGCCAAGATATGGAATTTAAATAACTCCGCGACTGAGTACAGTAGTTGTAAAATCGTAATGTGCCATGTATGGCAAGACTTTCCTCCGCATAAGAAGTTAGCCGGTAGTAAAGTCGAAACTTTGCGATTCATTCAATTAGACACGTTTCAGAACTCATAAAACCGTTGCGCCGCATCATAAAGCTCATATGCATTATATACACTCTACTCGAACTCGTACATCCGTGTAAGTCGAGGTGTAAGTGGTTCAAGGTAATGATAGAATATATACTACAAGGTTAATTTTTTGATTTTTTCGCATCTCTCTTAAGGAACTTGTCAGTTCATCTGCGTACGCAAGCATTATAGTGATTATGCGTACCTTCGCAGATTAACGAGTGTTAAATTAAAAAACAAAATGATTTACCACCAACAAAGAGCGTAGGTTACTTTTAGACTTTTTATCAAATTAGAAGTTTTTATATAGGTGTTAGCGTGTTATTAAAGATTCTCGCAAACGCAAGGGGTAACCTTCTTTCCAGTATGGATGTCTGACTAAACGGTTCTAGGTAGAAATTCAAGGTTTTCTTTTCTAACCGTATACACTGCTATTTTGTGATCTCATTTTCCAGAAGTTATGAGTGAAATGAGGAGATAAATGTGTTTATTATGATTACGGACTCACTAGTTAAGGTGCTTACTAATTTCAGATAAACGAATATTACAATCTTTCAACTTAACACATATCTGTAGAATTTTATTCTGGACATAATTTTAGAATCGGTTATTAGTTTTCTATTTGGAAACCCTTATAGAGACCCAGTATAAAACACAAAAGCCAATATTTCTTGTCTGAAATTTCAAGTTGTACGCTATCTAGTACTCTAGGTTAATTTTTTGTTCGGTAAAAACCCCCCTTGGCACCAACGCTTTTCGCAAAAAAATGGTAAAAAACCCGGAAGCATCAGAATTAGTATCATTCCAGGCGACTGGTATTTTTCACCCCTTTTTAATTAGATGTATAGCGCCTTTTTTCCGTTCCGGAAACGCACACCAGAACAGAGAGACAAATTCTTCATAATGAAAAGGGTCAAACCTCCATGGTCATAACTCGGGACCTATATATGATAGGTACACTGTAAAAAATTTTTCGGAAAAAACTCTGAAAATCTTCGGACAGCAGATAACCCGATCGGTTGGAAATTTTTCCTATGAAATACTTGGATATATATCCCACTAGC
>JAAAKG020147249.1:0-10497 GCA_010014905.2 Druon quercuslanigerum
CTGAAAATCTATTTTGTTGAAAATTTATTTACTTTGTTAAAAAGTTATATTTTTTTGTGAAAAATTCAATTGTCTTGGGGTATAAACAAAATAATTATTTGATATTTAGCAATATTTGACTGTTAATTTAATACGAGTAAATTTGGCCACATATTTAAAAGTAAACAATTTAAATTATAATTGGTTGATATAGAAAGCTTTGGATTGTTAAAATTTCAAAAAGCTTTTAAAATTTTTAATGCTACAATTTTTATTCTTCTATTTAAAAAATGTTTATTATGTATGCGAAATTCTCGAATTTTTATGTAGAAATAATAATTAAGCACTTGATATTTGTAGAGAAAATTTAAGTAATTTTAAAAGATATTTATAAGTTTTCAAAGGATTCAAAATTAATTTAAAACTTGAAAGGATGACAAGTAATTTAAACGAAGTGTGTACAAATGTTGTTCAGAACTTCTAAACATTTTTTTTTTATCTTTAAAATCTTCCAGGGTCTTTTTTTTGTAAATTTTGGAAATCTCTTAAAATCCTTTTAAATATTCTGTTAAAATAATTTTTAAATTTTCCTAGGAATATTAAGAAAATGTTTTTATTCTTTTGAAGCCTTTAACAATTATTAAAAAGCTTCAAAATTTTTTGTTTGAAATCTGAAAAAATCTACATATTGTTTTAAATTAGGTGATGGGCATTTGCACCGAAATTTCGGTACGAATAGCCGAATTTTTTCAGTACCGACACTTCGTTTAATTTATTTGAAACCATTTTAAATGATTTGAATTATTTTTGAATCTTTTTAAAACTTCTAAGTATCTCTTAAAAGTATTCTAATTTTTTCTCAAAATAATAAATGTTTAATTATTTAATAAATAAATTTAATAAATCCAAATCTGAAGGAAATTTTCCTAAATTCGCAGGATTTTCTAGAAGTTTGAGGACAAATTCAATTAATTTTAAGTTTGAAAAAGTATCAAACAACTTTTAGATTTCTCAAGATTTTGAAATAAACTTTTCAAGCTTTTCAATTTAACTTCTAATTTAAGAAATTTTAGGTGGACAAAAATTAAAATTATTTATGCTTTTATCCTAAATTAACATAATAATATAATTAAAAAAAAACTTTAATGTTCATTGATTCATTCTTTAATTTAGAGTATTGGAAATGTTAACGTGGATTTATATTTTTAAACTTAATCTAAATTTTTGAACTCTATAATTTATCAATGTTAAAAATTCTGAATTTTGCAGTTTATCTGCATTTCCTTGAAAACTTTTATACGTGTAAATTATTGAGCACTTGAATAGAAAATTTTTTAACTGAAAATTATTTAAACTTTAATTTAAAAATTTAAAAATTCAAGAGTTTCACTTTGAATCCTATAGTTTTTTGTTTATTTTTTACTACTTCAAATGAAATCTTCAATTCTTAGGTATTTTATCAAATTCTTTGAATTCTCTTGATTTTTTCTAAGCTTATTTCAAAGTTACTGAATTCAATTAGGTTTTTTTTTTAAATTTTTCATTGAATTCTTCTCTTTGATCTTAAATTTCTCTATATTCCACCCAGTTTTACGGAAATAAATTGATGTTTAAAATATTTTAAAAACATTTTTTCCAATTTATTTTAATTCTTTTGAATGTAAATCAAATTGTTCCGAAATCTTTTGAGTTTATCCTTTGGTCCCTATATTTTATTCCATGGGGACTGTGAGGCATGTAATTCGAAAAATACATTGTTGTCTTATTTACGGAGTGCTCTATAAAAATAATTTTATTTCTGTTACAACAGGTTGCTGGAAGCAATCTGGAGATCAAAAATGTGAAAGCACAGAATGTGTGGCTCTCGAGCAGTCAACAAAAGCCTTAAATAACACGAAATTTTGCTGCTGTCGGGGGGACTATTGCAATCTCAATATCACGGATCACGGGCAAAATAAACTTATTCAATCCAGTCCTACAAGTATGGATGTGAATTACCATTTTTTTTTAAATACATAAATTATAGGAAATTTCTTGACAATTTTATTTTACAGCGACGGAATATTTAGAGCAGCCAGACTCGAAAAGATGGGTATTTGTTACGATGACCGTTTTAGCCTGTATGCTAATTGTCATATGTACTGTAGGACTATTCGTTTGTATAGTATACAAAAATAATAGAGCACTCAGATTTGGAAAGCCCATACCTTACAACGATCAATATTCAGATAGTTCTGCGTTAAGAACTGGTACTTACACATTTGACCATCTGAAATTGACAACAATCGTTGGTAGGTTTTTTTTTTGTTTTTTTTTTAATTTATAGGATTCAAGTAAAAAAAATTAATCGAGGCGAATTAGGACTTTTGAAAATAATATTTTAACAACATAAAAAAGATAGTTTTACTGCATAGAAAAATAGTTTTACTGGAATGCATAATATTGCGCAATATGCTCGAGTGAGTACCCGCGCACTCTGCGCCTTTTCAATACATTGCTGGTGTTTTTTATCCAAGAATCGAAACCATTGATTTCAAAGCTGCGGAAATTTGAATTTAATAAATGAAAAATAGCTTTTTTTTAGACAAATTATTACTAAAAGTTTATCATTCATTTGCAAAATAAAGTACGTGTTTTTAGACAAGAAGATTAATTTTCTACTAGAAAGATAAATTTTCAAGAAATTGCATCAATTTCCAACTAAGTGTTTGAAATTCTAATTAAAAGATGTAACTTTTCTACTAAAAGAAAGCGAATTTTCAAATAGGTTGTTAAATTTTAAACTAAAAAAGTAAATTTTCAACTAAAAATGGTATAATGAACTTTTCAGATAAAGATAATGAATTTCAAAAAATATATATAATTTGCAACAGAATAAGTGAATTTTAAACTAAATAGTTAAACTTTCTGCTATAGAGATGAATTTTCAACTGAAGTAATGAATCTTCAATCAAAAAAAAATTATTTTTAACAAAGTAGTATAACTTTCAACCAAAAAAGATGAATTTTCAACGAAAAATTGAATATTTATTACCTTGACCAAAAATATTTTAATATTAAATAAAAAACAGGTAAATTTAAACAAAAAAGATAAATTTATAATGAAATGCTCAATTTTTAAATTAAAAAATAAAATGTTTCATTTTAAAAAATAATTTTGAATCAAGAAAAAGGAATTTTGAAGGAGACACCTAAATTTTTAACCAAAAGGATGAATTTTTAAACAAAAAGATTAATTTTCTACAAAAAGTCGAATTGAAAAGTAAAAATTAATTTTTGGCAGAAAAAAATGAACAGAGTAGTTAATTTTTAACTAATATAAACAAATTTTGAAACAAGAAAAATAGTTTTCTAAAAAAAATTTTTGTTTAAAAAGGTAGTTGAATTTTTAAAAATATATGAAAACGAATTTTTAAAAAATTAGTTAAATTTTCAACCTGGTAATGATTTTAAAACCAAAAATATTAATTTTTAACTAAACGAGATGAATTTTCAATGAAATTTCACTTAGTTGAAAAAATAATGTTGAACCAAGAAAAAGGAGTGTTGAACGAGATACTCAAATTTTCAACCAAAGAGTTGAAATTTGAAATAAGAGTTTTTAATGAAAAAAAATTTTCAAAGTAGTTTAATTTTTAAGCAACATAAATAAATCTTCAAAGAAGAAAAATAATGTTCTAAGAAAAGTCAATTTTCAAACACATAGTTGAATTTTCAGCTAAACAGATCAATTTTCAAAAATATATGAAAAGGAATGTAAAAAAAGCGAAATAAATTTTCAACCTGGAAATGATTTTTTGACAAAAAATATTAATTTTAAAATAAAAGACGAAGTTCAATGAAATACATGAATTTACATGAAAATTGTGAAGTTTTAACCAAAGATGACGAATTTTTAAAGAAATACAAGTTAAATTTTAATCGAAAGATATTAATTTGCAACTAAAAAAATTTTTAACCAACAATGAAATAATACGTCTACAAAAATGCACTGTTTAATGTAATATTTGAACCACATAATCTAAAGACAATTTTGCTGGATTTATGGCGCAAATCGGGGCCGTCTGAACACTTTCCAATGGGAATGCATAATATTGCGCAATATGCTCGAATGAGTACCCGCGCACTCTGCGCCTTTTCAATACATTGCTGGTGTTTTTCATCCAAGAATCGCAATCATTCATTTCAAAGCTGCGGAAATTTGAATTTAATAAATAAAAAAAAGCTGTTTTTCGACAAATTATTAATGAAAGTTTATAATTCATTTGTAAAATAAAGTAAAAGTGTAGGTTATTTGTTCTAAAGAGAAAGCATTGAATTAAAGATTATTTAATTAATTAATTAAAGATTAGTTTTCTACTGGAAAGATAAATTTTCAACAAAATGCATCAATTTCCAACTGAGTGCTTCAAATTCTAATTAAAAAATGTAAATTTTCTACTAAAACAAAACGAAATTTTTCAACTAAAAAAGTAAATTTTCAACCAAAAATGATATAGTAAAATTTTCAGATAAAAATAATGAATTTCGCAAAATATATATAAATTGCAAAAAAATAAGTGAATTTTAAACTAAAAATAAAAATAGTTAAGTTTTTTCTGTTAAAAGAATTAGTTTTTAAACAAACAAAAAAAACAAGCAAATAAATTTTCAACTAAAGTATTGAATCTTCAATCAACTAAAAAAAATTATTTTTAACAAAATAGTATAACTTTCAACGAAAAAAGATGAATTTATAATGAATTGTTCAATTTTGAAATTTAAAAATAAAATAAATAAAAAATAAAATTTTTCAGTTAAAAAAATAATTTTGAACCAAGAAAAATGAGTTTTGAACGGGATACTTAAATATTTAACCAAAAGGATGAATTTTTAAACAAAATGATTATTTTTCTACAAAAAGTCGAATTGTAAAGTAAAAATTAATTTTTTAGTAAAAAAATTTTAACAAAGTAGTTAAATTTTTAAATATTTTAAATAAGGTTTTAAATAAGAAAAATAATTTTCTAAACAAAATTTTTTTTAAAGATAGTTGAATTTTCAACCTAGTAATGATTTTTCAACCAAAAATATTATTTTTAACTAAACGAGATGAACTTTCATCGAAATACATGAATTTTCATCCAAATGGTTCATTTTTAAACAAAACAGATGAATTTTTAATGAAATACTTAATTTTAAAATTTGAAAATTAATTTCAAAAAAAAGTGTTCCATGAAACAGTTAAACTTTAATTGATATAAATAAATTTCAAAAAAAAAATAATGTTCTAAAAAAAAGTTAATTTTCAAATACATAGTTGAATTTTCAACTTAAAAAATCAAATTGTAATTAAAAAATATAAAAACGAATTTTAAAAAAAGTTAGTCATTTTTAATCAAATGCAAAAAGAAGTGTTTCATAAAACAGTTAAATTTTAATCGAAAGAAATTAATTTGGTACTAAAAAAATGTTCAACCAAAAATAAAATAATACGTATACAAAAATGCATTGTTTAATATAATATTTTAACCACATAATCTAAAACAAATTTTGCTGGATTTACGGCGCAAATCGGGGCCGCGTGAACCGTTTCCAATTGGAATGCATAATTTTGCGCAATATGTTCGAATGAGTACCCGCAAACTGTGCGCCTTTTCAATATTCATGCAAGAATCGCTACAATTGATTTAAAATCTGCGAAAATTTGAATTTAATAAATCAAAAAATCTGTTTTTTGACCAATTATTAATGAAAGTTTATAATTCATTTGTAAAATGAAGTAAAAGAGTAAGTCATTCGGTTTGAAGAGAAAAAATGTAATATAAAAAAATTCATATAACGTGTTGTGATAACATTCTCTTTTTTTCTTGCCAAATAGTAGAATTTTGTACCAAAAATGACATAGTTCAATTAAAAAAAAATATATGTGTTTTAAAAACAAGATTAAGTTTCTATTAAAAAGACAAATTTTCAACAAAATACATAAATTTTCAACTAAATATTTGAAGTTCGAATACAAAAATGTAAATTTTCTACTAATAATCGCTGGGGGATTATATTGACCCTCAATAATAAATTTTGTAGAAATTGTTGATGTAAGATTCACCTGACCCTAAAGCCAACAACTAACATCAGCAATTTCTACAAAATTTTCTACTAAAATAAAACGAATTTCCATACAATTTACAAAAAAAGAACTGAATTTTCAATTAAAAATGGAATAGTTCAATTTTCTTTTAAAAAAATTAATTTTCAACACAAAAAAGCGATTTTTTTAATTGAATAGTTGCGTTTTCAGTCATAGAGATAAATTTTCAAATAAAGTAATGAATCTTTTTAAAAAATAGATTTTAACAAAGTAGTATAACATTGAACCAAAAAAGATTAATTTTCAACAAAAAATTGATATTCCAACCAAGAAATATCTTAATATTAAATAAGAAACAGTTTAATTTAAACAAAAACGATAAATTTATAATTAAATGGCCAATTTTGAAAAAAAAACTGTAATAAAAAACAACAAAATTCCAATAAAATAGTTAAATTTTCATCGAAAGAAATTAATTTGCAACTAAGAAGAATGTTTAACCGAAAATGAAATAGTTCACTTTTCAGTTTAAAAAATAATTTCGAACCATTAAAAAAGGAGGTTTGAACGAGACACTATTTTTAAACAAAAACATGAATTTTCAAACAAGAACATTAATTTTCAACAAAAAGTTGAGCTTTCAAAGTAAAAAATTAAATTTTAACAACCAATTAAAAACAATTCTTAACAAAGTATTTAAATTTTTAACCAATCTAAATAAATTTTTAAAGAACGAAAATAATGTTCTAAAAAAAGTCAAATTTTATACACATAGTCGAATTTTCAACGAAAAACATCAATTTTGAGAAATATATGAAAACGAATTTTAACAAAGCCAATTAAATTTTCAAACTGGAAATGATGTTTCAAGCAAAAATATTAATTTTCAATAAAAGAGACGAATTTTCAATGATGCACATAAATTTTAATGACAATTGTTCATTTTTTAACAAAAAAAAAACGAATTTCCAATTAAATACTTCATTTTAAAGTTCAAAAATTTAATTTAAAATACGAAAAGTAAAAATAATCCATTAAAAATAATCTTTTTTCAACCAAAAGATGAATTTTCAAACAAGATATTTTTTTCTACAAAATTCAGCTTTAAAGTAAGAAATTAATTTTTGACAAAAAAACAAATAATTTTTTTAAAATAGTTAAATTTTTAAACTAAAAATGATTTTTTAACCGAAAATATAATGATTTTCAACGAAAAGAGGCAACATTTCTTCAAAGTGGTTCTTTTTTAAGAAAAAAGAAGAAATTTTAATGAAATACTTAATTTTTAAGCTAAAAAATTTATTTTCAAACACAAAAAAATGTTCAAAATAGCAGTTAAATTTTAATCTAAAGAAATGAATTTGCAACTAAAAATTGTTTAACTAAAAATAAAATAGTTCACTTTTGAATTGAAAAAATAATTTTTAGCTAAGAAGATGTTTTTAACGAGTTCCTCGAATTTTCAACCAAAAACAATATATTTTCAACCAAAAAGATGAATTTTCAACTAAAAAGTTGAATTTTCAGAAATATGAGAATGAATTTTTAAAAAATTAGTTTAATTGCGAACCTAGAAATTATTTTTTAAACAAAAATATTAATTTTCAACTAAAAGAGACGAATTTACAATGAAGTAAAAAATAGATGAATCTTTAAACTAGAGGAATTATTTTTAAACCAATTAGTTGAATTTTCAACAAAAATTATGAAATTTCAAGTTTTCAACCAAACACACGCATTTTCAAGCAAATAATAGAATTTAAAAATTAAAAAAGAGTAGTTAACTTCTTAGTTAAAAAAATTAATTCTTAACAAAAAAGGAAGTTCTAACAAAATAGTTGAATTCTCGACCAAAAAATGGAAGACTTAAATTCTGAGTTAAAAACATTAATTTTGAACGAAATAGGAAATTTTCAACCAAAAAATTGAATAGTTAAATTTTTGCATAAAAAATTACGTTTAAACAAATTAGTCCAATTTTGTAACCGTGCTGTTAAACTAAAAAAGTAAACTAAAAAAGTTTCATTTTTCACATAAAATGGACCCTTCAATTTTCTTTAAATCAATATGTAATTAAAAGAACTGATTTTCATCAATTAGTTCAATTAAAACCTAAGATATGAATCTTTAACAAAAAGGGTAAATTGTAATAGTTGATATTTCAACCAAAAAATATTTTTAATTAATAACCGTAGAACTCAAACAAAAAGGCCGAATTTTCAACACTTCATGTAATTTTTCAAATGTAAAGGAACAGTTTTTATTTAAAAATAAAACAAAAACAAATAAAAGACAATTTTTCAACCAAAGAGAAAAAACTATATTTTTAAAATTCAAAACTATTCAAGAAAAACTGACGTAATTAAAATATTAAATTTTTTCTCTTCAAACTGAATGACTGTCTCTTTTAAATTATTTCACAAATTATCTCTAAACATTTATTAATAATTTGTACCAAAAAATCGATTTTTCATTCATTAAATTTAAATGTTTCCCGTTGAAAAAGTTGCTCACAGGTGGCGCATCGATACAAGGCCGCGGCAGCCAATGAACGTTGTTTGACTAAAGTAACCTGAAGGTCGCGATAAAGGTGGGGGCCCTCCAGTCTTGAAATTATGGAACTTGTACGTTTCAAGGGCGCGGTAATAAGAGGAAGTTTACTGTAATACAATACAATTATAAAAGTAATTAATATCATAACGATAATTTCTCAAAAATATATATAATGAATTGCCCGATACTGCAATTAATTCGTGCTTGACGTATTCACAATAATTTGGCCCTAGCGTATTTTTCTAAATTCGCCGCAATTAGTTTATTTTTACTGGAATTTATTTGAGGCGTTTCCTAGGGATTTTTAACACTTAATCGCTTTTTTTTATGTAGGTGAAGGGCGGTATGGTTCCGTGTGGCAAGGCAGCATTGGCGATCAAGATGTCGCTGTTAAGATTTTCCCTTCACACTATAGAAGTTACTTCCAAAATGAGAAAGATACTTACTGCCTGCCTTTCATGGAACATCCTTCGTTATTAAAATATTATGGTATTTATTTTTTTATTTTTCCACACTTTTATTTTAGTATCTTTGCAATATATATTCTCTAGCGGGCTGCTTGACCGCAAAATGACTAGAGAGTGGCCGTACCGCTCACTTGGTCCGCTAGGGCTTATTTTCTTCCTTTTTCACATTTTTTCACAATTTCACATATACAGGCCTCACAGACCGGTCCCTATATACCCTTTTCTACCCTATATTCAAAATTTGGTCCCCATGGTACCCTATTTGCAGCCTATAAATGAACTTTAAACAAATTTATGATAAGGATTTTGTAGTCTTTAGACAATTTTTTTGGTTAGAAATTAGTAGGGTTTTCAAAGTTTTTAATTTTTTTGGAATTCACCTTGAATTCTTTTATATTCTTTGGAATTCTCTTGATTTTTCTTTCTATTTACTTTAATTCTTCTACATTTACACAATTTTACTTAAGTCGGTGGATTTTTTTAAACAAATTTTTATATGGTTTAATCATTTTCAATTCACTTGATTACTTTTTCCCATTTTTCTTAAATTCTTCTAAATTCACACAAGCTTTACTGAAATAAATGGATTTTTTAGATTTAAATAAAAAAATTCCATTTCATTTAAATTCTTTTGAATTTGTTTTTAGTCGTTCGTCACTTTTTTGGTTAGAAATTAGTAAGGTTTCGAACATTTGAAATGATTTCAATTTTTTTTAATTCACTTTAATTCTTCTCAATTTACTTAACTCTTCTTAATCCACTAGATTTTTTTAAATTGTTGTAAAATTTTTATTTAATTGATCCTGAAGTCTTTTAACATTACTTTGAATTCTTAGAAATTTCATAATTTTCCTTTGAATTCGCTTCAATTCAAAAGCTCATTTTTTAATTTTAAGGATTTTACCGAATTCTTCTCGTTTCCCTTAAATTCCTCTAAATTCATTCCAATTTTACGGAAAGCAATCGAATTTATTTTTTAAATTCTTCCAGTCCATATGAATTTTTTAAAATTTTTTTTGAATTTGTTTGTTAACCTTTGATTGCGAAAAAAGTACCCGTTGGTCCCTCTATTTTATCAGATAGGGACTGTGTAGCCTGCATATAACTCAGCACTCTTTTTATATTTTTATACATTTATGTTTATTTGTATATATTCATTTGTTAAAAAAATAAAAGCTGTTTGGCACGTACTTGCCGTACACAGCCTTTAATTTGTTAATTTTTCGAAAATGCACAATTTTATAGAAGCTTAAAAGGTTAAACAATTACAATTTTAAAGTGCCTAAAGTTATAACACATTCAGTCCTTGGACTCACCACAATATTTCTGTCCACGAATGTTTAAACAATGTAAAAAAAACTGCACAATTGTTATGTTGAATTAGATACTTCAATCTCATTGATGGTCACATATGGTATGAGAAAAGGA
>JAAAKG020147250.1:0-10497 GCA_010014905.2 Druon quercuslanigerum
CTCTAGTTAGTCGCTTGAGTATCCTATTTGTGAGTCTGTAATAATCTATTCGTCTATTTATTTCCTCATCGCTAAGAATTATCATATTGACAGTAATAATATTATATATGTATTCATATGTATGATAGTATTAATATTTATATAATTTATATGTATTTTATACTTAAAAAAACGTAACCTCAAAATATACGCATATAAAGAAGCGCTCGAAGTATTCCAATCATGAAAGTCCCAAATTTCTTGAATTTCTTTGAAATGCAGATAAGAATAGAAAAAGAAGACTTTTATGATATGATACAATATAATATAATTATAATATTAACATTAACAATATACATATAATAGTATTAAAATTAATATTCTACACCTCAAAAACATAACCTCAAAATCGAAGCATCGAAACCTGGAAACATTAAAATCCCAATTTCTTGATTTTATATCAAAGTGGATCGATATATAAATAGAACCGCCGAAGTTTGTCGACCGACAATCGTGCACCTTTGAGTTTTCAGATTCAGAAAAGGAGAAATCTGTTGCGCGTGCAACCCAGTCATGTGCATCGTCTCCTACTCTTTTCACACGAACATAGTCCTGTCATAGTATTAAAGTGAATGTGGTTTCAGATCTGGGATCACTGTAAGAGAGCCTCAATCAAGCACCGAATCTGTGCGTGGCCTACTCGGTCCTGCCTCAACAAAGGAGGTGACCAGGAGACCGGCCGAGAACGGTACGTCGAGGTACAAAATTTTAGGAAATCTAGAATTTTTTTTACTTATCACGTGCTGTATTGTCTTCAGCAGATCAAAAAAATCTGTTTGACATTACTAGACGTGGCATTTCATAGGCTTTCCAAATGTTTGTTTTTTAATTCCCTATCATTTTTTTACTGTGTTATCGTGGTTCAAAGCCAGCAGTGATTTTTAATAGTGCTTGCGTCCATCGATCTCATAATTTCCAACGGTAGTGTATATTTATATATTCGGTTCGGTTTTGATTCCGCTAGAATCAAACCGAAGGGCCTATGACAAAGCCACCAAACGCATCCTCTGGTTGCGGATAGAGGGTCCTGTATCAAGGGTTTCTGCTGATTATAGTTACAAAAATTAATAGGCAGTCACGGACAATCTAGAACGGTCTAGAACGGTGACTCTGAGATACCGGGCTACCTCTCAGAGTACCTAATCCTTTTATGCAGGGCTCTACAAGGATGGACGAAACCTTTTCCCTAGCTTCTCGCGGGAAAAATAGAACGCGTAGGGCCCCTGACAATGGGTCAACCAACAATACCGACCACTCTAGAGTTGGGGAAGCCAAAGGAGATGGATTCAATGCAATGGACCGGCGGAATCTTCGGGCTTTTAGGTGGACAGAGCGACAAAATCATGACTTGCTAGAATGCTACGATGCGAGTGTAACCCCTGAACGAGGGAATAGCCTAAAACGCTTGCGGAGAAAATGCAGAAGGCAGTCGTCCTTGGGTCGCTCCGTGTCCTCAGGGTGCACGAGACTTTTACCGGATCGTCGTATTGATTTGGTCACAGACTTTAACTACCTATCTCACGGTCGTGAGACGTGGTTATGGCTAAAATTTGACTGCGATTTCGCTGGGATCAGGCTGGGTCGACTCGCATGGAAGGCTTTGATCACTTATACCTTTGTAATTATCCACCCCCTTTTTGATGTCTCTAATGTAGTCAGAAGTGGGAGTAAAATTTTGTTCAAATATTTTCGCGCCCACTATTCTAATTTTTTGTGAGGTTATGTTATCCTCAACAAAAGTCAGTGTCTCAAGTCGTGTCGTGAAATTGAAATGAACAATTTAAAATTAAATAAAAATGTGTGTGCTGTACAGTGAATAACGCTAATCGGCAAGAAGGAAATAATTTCCTCTAAAATTCCCCATCAGATCTCTTCCATAATTTCTTGTCAGAATTTTAAATGAGAAAAGAAACAAAAACTTTATTTCTAATTAGCAGTATTTATTCATTTCAAAAGAATTGTTAATTATAATATCGTCTCATTTCTCGCACATATCATGAAATATTCCACATTGTACGAATGAAATCAATGATTTCATTCTTTTCTATTTTACTATGAATAAAATGTCATGAAAAAATTACATTTCATGGGTCATATATTTCTTCATTTATTGAAGAATTAATACAGAAATGTACAAATTTATCTCGAAAAATGTTGCAGGAAACAGTATTTGCACATTTTTCGATTTAAATTTGTAATATTTTGAATTAATTCGTTTATTTTTCATAGTTTTATATCGCACACACATTTAAATAAAATAAACACATACGTGAACCAACACATAATTACATTTTAGTTCGCAACTTCCTTTTAGATGGTGCCACTGTCAATATAAGCGGTCAAAGCCTTCCATGGGAGTCGACCCAGCCTAACTGGGATCGGATGCAATTTTTCAGATTAGCAATCATTAAATACAATTAAATTAAAGTATACTTATAAGATACAAATGTTTTTAAATAATTAATCTAAGATTACGTTGCATAATGGACTAAAATCAGTAAGATCAATTTATTACATTCAAACATTTATTCCCCCACCTCATAATAAAAAACACTAATGCTTAGACTGGAACTTGGATTAAAGCCGTCCGGATTTATGCTGTTGCGAGAATTGATGCCACAATGTTTTGGTCATCCGTGCAAATCTGACAGTAGGTATTCACATCCCCTTGCTGCTAATGCACGAACAGTCTGGAAATAAGTTCAAGATAATCATGAGCTATGCCCGGAACTGTTCTGAATTCCAAACTCCAGTGTATTTTGCTCATGGTGTAAATCCAATACATGTTTACAGTCGAACGAATTATCAGTTTGGACCTGATGTTTGGCGATAACTCTATGGTTCTCGGATTTTATCCAAATTTAAGATGGTGTTCTTCGGTCCTAGTGGGAGTAATCTACAACTCTGACCTATATTACATTTATCACAATTTAGACACACAACTTTATTTACACTGCAGTCCCGCCATAGAAGCCGCTCCGAGAGTACCCTTTATCTCCTTAGTACAATCTCGGGACTCACCAAACCATAAAAGTATCAGGGCCGTTTGAATCATTTATGTTAGAGTTTCGTCTTTAAAATCCCTGCCGTTTCCCGTGTCTTTCTCCTTCGCAAACATTATTGACGATCAATCAAAGAAAAAATACGAACTCTTAAGTCTAAGCTGTTTTCCATTTCAAGTACTGCAAAACAAAATCAAACTTAAAGCACTCAAATTGGAACTCTTTCAGTTTAAACTTTTTGAATTAAGGTTTAAAAAATTTTTAATTAAAATTTTGTTTTCGAATGCTCAATAACTTACACGCGTAAAATTGAAAGTAGTAAGCAGAGGACACGATTAAGCGTCGAGTATATACTGCCCAATTTTTTCATACACTCTGGCGTCGTTGTGGAGTCGCTCCGCTGACCTAGAGTTCCTCTAGGGGGAGTTGTGTCACGGCTTACTCCACTTCTGATTGGTGACGCAAAAGCGGAATCGCATGTTTTGAAATTGGCGCGACTTTCGAATCAAATTAAAGATTGAGACATTCATAGAAAGTAAATAAATAAATTAAAAATAATAATGTTGATGTAATAATTAAGATTGTGTAAAAAGTAAAGAATATTTTTTTAAACACACTTTAAAACATATTATTATATAAGGCTAATAGATAGTAAGCAGAATAACAACTGATAAAAATAATAATAATAATAATCTAGATTTAATAATCGAAATTTTTAAAAATCTCAAAAATAATTTTTTTGATGATATGAATTTTTATAATAATAATTAATTAAGGAATAAGTATGCTTATGAGGCTAAAAACATTTTTTTTACAATAGGCGTGTGTAATATCTTTTTTAGTCCTAAACATTTTTCTTCTTCAAATAAGTCTTTATTTCAGAACAACGGGTGAAAACTTAGAGAGAATTTTTGTTATAACTAAAATGTAAGTTAACAAAAAATACACGGAAATATATTATGACATATAATCTCTTCTTAAGAATACTTCAACTGTTTCGCGCTTCGTTACGTCTTTCCGATTCCGGTTTCGCGGCGGCTAGTGGAGGGAGAAACGTGACACAACTCTCCCTAAAATTTGTTCAGGTTTCTCACAGGGTGCACCCGAGTGCACTCGGAACCGTTCAACGGAGCTAGATGAGTGAACCGATCCACTCGGGTGAACCGTTCAGAAATCACCAGAGTGTCGAGTGGGGGTCACTAGATGGGTGACCATTTCACCTGTTAAAAAAAGGTAGGTGGATGCAAGTGAACACTGAAATTGGGGGGGGGGGGGTGGAATTAGCGGGAAATTGGAAGATTGGTCATATTTAACCCTTGTGTTGCCAACCTAAAAAACTTACGTTGTTTACTAACCAGGGTACCAGGGTACAGATTTATTGGTAAAATCGCGCTCTAGCTCTGCATAGACCTAGAAAAAAAGCTGTTATACTACTTAGCACGATGCATAACGATGCTGAAATTTCTGAGACATTTAATAAAAAACCAGAAATGATTTTATTTTATAATAAAACGAAAGCCGTTGTCGATATTATGGATCAAATGTGCGGCAGGTATACGACGCAACGACGAACGTGCAGATGGCCACTGGCTTTTTTCTTCAACATCCTTCATATTGCCTCTCTTGCTGCTTACTTCGTTTATTATGAAAATAATAAGATGATTCCTAAAAAACCAAGCAAAGAAGAATTTTTTTGCGACAACTTGTAGAAGAACTAGCAATGCCGATGATCGAAGATCGAGCTTCTAATCAGCAATTTATGGAACACAAATCAACCAAAATGGCGAATAATTGCTACTTCGAAAGATCAATTACGGTGGAGGCTGCTGCTGATCATCAAAAACGAGACAACACTGGCAAAAAAGTTGTAACTAGATCATGCTACATTTGCAACAAGCAACCTATTCGCAAACGAAGGAAAAATGACTAAATGTTTAGAATTTCATCAACAATCATAAATATTTTTGAATGAATTGTTAAACTATATCTATTAGAATGTATAAATTACATTATTTTTTTGTATTAGTTTATAAATATCAAAAATTCCATATTTTTTTTTTTGTAACAATGCAACAATGTACCAATTTGGTCAAATGTAATTCTTATTATTATTATATTTACTAAATCTACTTAACAAACAATTAAAAATAAATATTCTATATTATAATTAATTTATCAATAGTTATTTACTTTTTTATAGACTTTAAATATTTTTTATATAATGATAAAATGCACAGAGTCCATAATGTTTGTATAAGGATACCTGGGTACCGGTTAGGTTATACGTGTACTTTTTTACAACGTTAAAATTTTATTTATTAAAAAATCAACAAAAAAATCCAATGCATTTGGTGTAACATCGGTCAAATCGTAGGGATCCGGGAGGATTTTAGCCAATTTTTTCAGGGGGAAAATTAATTTAACCAAATGTACGTCGATGGGTACCTGGGTATCCGGTTAGTAACACAAGGGTTAAAATAAAATATGTATAAAACGAAAACGATAAACCAAATAAATGCTTAATATTCGGTGCATTTTTGTTCTATTTTGATCATGTCTTCGTAAAAACTCATTTTTTCTGTATAAGTGTAATTAAAAAAAAGTTTTAATTTGTTAAGAAATATTCAGTAACATAATAAAATAATAGTAACTATTATTTATTACGAAAATAATACAAAAAGAAATTTTTTTCGTATGCATCTGGTACAATGTTTTCTCCTCAGCATTCAGTGAAGCGAAGTTAGCTGACAAAGAAGTGAAGTAGCCTAATCGTAAAGATTATAAAAAAGTATATGGATCTGGAATTCGCGCCCTGGAAATACCTCATTATTTTGGGAGTAGTCCAAAATCCCAAGAGAGCTAATCCTATTATTGTAACTGGCATTTCCCTTAAACCTGGAACTTTCATTTAAATTTCAATCACAATCCCACTTTCCACCTTTTGATTACTATCTTCATCATCATTTTCTAAGATTGTTGCAAACATCATCGTTTGCAACAATATTTGGTTTGATGCAAATGTAGCAGCAATAATTTGCTTTCGCTGTCTCTCCATTATATTTTGTTATATGTTGTTATATGTTAACGTAACACGACAGTGTTTATATTCGCGCCAAAGCGTTTCACATGCAACCGTTCAAAGAACATGATACTTCGCGGTTCACTCACCTAAACCACGCCCCTTTTCCAGTTTCACCCGACGAGTACACTTGGTGCGAAATCTGAACGCTACCCTAGAGGAACTCTACGCCGACCTAGCAGCGTCACTCTGTCGCCCCATTGGCTCACCTGATCTTCTATAACGGGAACTTTTCTTGCGGGACTATATTGTACTACGTTATTAGGCTGAAAATTTCAAGCGAATCTTTGTCTATGATTTATTTGATTAAAATTCCTCCGTTTCTTAATAATTATTTAAAGGAATTTATGCAGCCACACATTAAAGACAAAATGAAAACACTTAAATATCCCTTTCAAGAACGATAAACTTTACATATAGATCATAATGTAGGTTTCAAACTTTTTGGTTCGATACCATTCCATGGTGGTTTTTCTTTTGATGTCAAGTGAATTTTGACTAAATTCGATATTAAAGCAACATTTAGATTTGTTTTCAAACTTCAGAAGTTCATGGAATTATACTAACATTCCCTCAAATGCTTTTAGCTTGCTAATGTAGTATGTACAATTTTTTGTTTAATTATGATAAATATTGAGTAGGCCAGACTAGTACATTACTTTCTAGTAGAATCAACGGTCTTTACGATAATTTTGGACACAATCAGAAGCACCATAAACTTGTCGCTAAACATGTAGTCGAAGTTGGTAATGAGTTTTTGTGTGAATATCTTTTGTATTTGCACTATTAGCCTAATAAGTTTAAAAAGACTTGTAGCAAAAAATTTATTTATTCGAAGAAAGAGTGGTAAAGGTTTAAATCTAATGAGTTAGCCTACTAATTTTAGTCCATTACACAATAACGTTACCTTAAATTCCTTGATTAAGGATGCAATATTTTAGACCCATACTCTAGTCATTAGATGCTTATTATTGTTATAATTTCGAGTAGATGCTAACTCATACAACTTTATTGTTTTTATTATTAATTTTTACTTTGGCTTAAATTGTTTCTGCCTAATTTATGGAACCCTATATTTGAAACTTGTATTACGGTACGGCACTGTTCTTCTATGCCTTTGTCGCATCATGTTATTAATTTCTTTCTCTGTCTCGCTTATTCAGACTTCTTCTTCAAAATTACCCGCATTTTACTTTTACACCAAACTCGCATTTTAATATCCCGCGGTTTAGTTATTCCTAGAACTGCTGACCACAGACAGTTTATCATGAGGGCAGGGTAAGAGAGATTGTGACTGTCGCACAGTGGGGAAAAAGCACCTTCTTTGGACATAAATGGACCGACAGTGCTATTCTTAACTGAATTTGAAGTTTTTCTTTCAGAAATGGCCGTAAAGCTTCTAGGTATAAAGAGTAACTGCAGATATTTTATTTCAGTTCAACAGAAATTTGTTATTTAATAACAAAGTTACAACTTTTTGTTGCTAAACATTTTCGTGATACCATTTCTTCTCAGACTATCAAATTCCTTAAAAAAAGGTCATAAATAAATGTAATAACTAACCAAAAATAATGTTCAGAGCGTAAAAGTAACAAAAATAATTGTTAGTTATGTTTTAAACAAATTAAACAAATGTGTTTTTTTCGTGATTCGCAATGATTAGCTAATTTTAACACATATCTTTCGTATAAGGTATCACAGATAATGATGTACGCTCACAATAAGTTAAGAATAGCTAATGATTTCTAATTATTAAAGCAATTTTTATAAACAAATGCACATTTTGGGAATTTTTTGATGAAAATGCTTGATTTGTTTGCGGAATCAACTTGAAGTGTCTTTCCAAAGGCATCTTGCCGTTATATTTTTTATAGTGACAGAAACTGGTAATTCTTTAAACAATTTCTATGAAGAAAGGCACATTTTGACAATTTTTTAATGAATAGGCTTGATTTTTTTGCGGAATGTCCACCACGAGGAGGTTGCTCGATCCGCATTTGCATATCATTTGCTGAACTTTTTTACCTTTCAACGTTTAAATGTAAAATTCCAACAACTACAGATTAAGATATTTTAATTTTCTAACTTCACTTTTTTAACAATTGTCTTTCTTTTGAAATTTTTTTACATTAGAAATTAAACTAATGTTTGTTCAACCAATTAAGAAGGCAACCTGAGAATATAGTCTCATTAAATTAGTATCCATACAAATATGTTTAATTTCAGACTGAGGACTTTTTATTCACTAATTTGGATTAATGTCTCTTGTTGAGGAGATAAACATTTGTTTCTAGAACATTGACTGTTTTTCTTACGATAAAGGATCTTCTTTGCATCTTAGAGATATTAAGTGGTCTAAGGTTTGTTATTTTTATACCTGTTACGCTTTTTATAATTTATTATTTGCTCGAACGAATAACATTGCTCTATAGAACTTATGAAGTACGTAACCTGATTCTTTATACGGACTTGCGTAAACTTGATTCCATATGTTATGGAGCATACAATGTATGATTACACACCTGTTTAACATTTAATTTTATATTTTTCACATGTCATTGTATTTCTTGGAAAATTCACGTCTTATTTCAAAGCTTATACAAAGTCATCTGCGACATATGACGTGAATTAAATAACGAAAACAATTACATGAGAAAAATAAAAAGTGGAATGTGAAATGTGTAAGTATGTGATCGCCTGAGAAGAAAGAGACCTAACGCCCGAAAATCGATATTTAGTGTTTTACTACAATTGATAGTTTTTAAGTTGTGCTTTCATTTAAATAAGTCAGAAAAATTTCAAGTCGATTGCATTTTTTTTTTATTAATTTACAAGTACAAGCACGATAAGCGCACTCAGAGATACAACGAGAGGCCTACGAAATCGAGCCCCACTACTTACCACAGCAGCTGTACGCGCCTCCTCGACATCCATATATGCTAGTTATTATTCGATTAGGTGCCAGTATAATTTTATGAACATTCTTGAAGAACTGCCTTTTTTATACAAAAAAAATGAAATTATTTATCAACATTCTTCTGGCCTTTCAGGTCTTTGATCATTTTTTTAGTAAGTACAACAATAATATTAAGTAATATTCCGCCAAAATATCTGCGATGCAAAAACTCTGCCAACTAGAACTATATGTGACGTGCAATGAGAATATGGAGATCTGACACGGCGATTAACGAAGAAAATAATTTATTCCATATATCGATAGATTAAGAGTAACCCTATTTAATGCAAAAATCATAAAACTTATATGAGAGACATTTTTTTTAATTGAGTCTGGTAGTGGTTCTCGTTCGTTACCTTTTCACAAATCAACTACCCTGTAAAATTCTCCCCGCGTAATAGGTCCCTTTTCTCGTGGCACGTCATATGTGAATTTGTGAATTCGATGTAGTACAAGTAATTTGGGAAATAATATTCAGTATCAAATATATACTGAAACTTTTTTTATAAAGTTCCTCACATACATTGTTTAATGAGTTTTGAAAAGCCACATCAGAATACATCGCCCATTGTTTATGAGATTTAATTTTTTGTTGTTATTAAAAAATACATAAGATATGTACTTTCAATTAATTATATTTAAATGATAAACGGTAAATTAAAAAAAAATTCAACATATCGAAAAATGTCGTAATATTTATGAAAAATGTGTTACTACGGACTTTTAAATTTGATGTACATTGGTTGAGTATATTAGGTCGCAGATATGAGAACAAGTAAGAATACCGTTTTTTTAAAGATGAAAAATGGATAGTCAAATTTTTAACTATAAAAATGTCACATTTTTCTAAAATACATATCGAAAACATGTTGCTATAGATTTTTATGTCAAATATAAATTGAGAATCTGTTCCTACGGACTTTTCGTTAAAATGTAGAACCAGTCGGTTTCATCGATTAGCATGTATGTATTAGCCCAGGTAGAAAATTAGTTGTTAGGCGGGTTTTTTTAATCTGAAAGGTTCTAAAATATTACCATAAAATTAAACACAACATTATTTTGTAATGTTTGGTTAGTCAGCTATCTAACTTTATTGAAATTGCACCGAGAATCGAAACAAGTTAATGAGCAGGGTTCCTGAAAATAAAATCAAGAATTCAACGACAAAATTTGAACAATCACCATAAAATGCTCCCATTGAAATCTGAAAATAAAAAAATCCTTTTTTTCCCTAAAAAAGAAAAGAAAAAGAACTTCTCCCTTTGGCAAAAAAGAAAAAAGAGGAAAGAAAAATTTGAAGGAAACCAAACAAATCTCCTTCCTTCTCTCTCTCTCTCTCTCTCTCTCTCTTTTTAATTTTATATGCATATATACATTGTTTGGTTGCCTTTAAATTTTTCTTTCCTCTTTTTTCTTTTTTG
>JAAAKG020147251.1:0-10497 GCA_010014905.2 Druon quercuslanigerum
CAGCGCATCAAAATACGTAAGTATACGTAGTTTCAAGAAAATCGTCGGTGGGTGCTATTCGGAAGTCCACCCTAATTAATTGTTTATAAAAGGGGTGTTTATGCACAAAAAACGAAATACGATGCGGGGGGAGCCGAAGTATCATTCTCCATATTAAAACCAACGGAAAAAGTATCACGCAGTGGGGGGGGGGGGTGGAGGTCAGAAGTTCCTGAGAAATTCATCACGTATTTTGTGAATCGCCCCCAACTGGAAAAAATTAAAAAATAAATTTATGTTATTAATGATAATAAATTGCTAGTTCGACAAAATTGTAGGGAAAAAAAAGCTTTGTTAAAGGCATGGAATTTATTTACATAATTAAAAATTAAAGAATATTATTAAATAATTCAC
The DNA here is from genome assembly GCA_010014905.2 of Druon quercuslanigerum. Lineage (NCBI taxonomy): Eukaryota > Metazoa > Arthropoda > Insecta > Hymenoptera > Cynipidae > Druon > Druon quercuslanigerum. The sequence goes on from JAAAKG020147251.1 coordinate 394, forward strand.
TTTACCAAGGGTAAAAAATGGTATTAAAAAAAATTCTGCCAAAAATTATTTTCACGATTAGAATTTGTTTTAATAATTACAAACTAATTAATCAATGTTGATAAACGAATTTTCAAAAAAAAATTTTAACAAACTCCATTTGCGTCAATAATTGAAAATCAATTAACCAACGTTGATAAAATTTTAACTAGATCATTATAAATAATTTTAAGTAAAAAAAAAAGCAGGTAAAAAAATTTGCAGTAATTGTGCCAGTGAAAAACTAAAAATAACCCTGGATTCGTCTCAGCCATGTCTCTACGTGTTCTTTTTACTTTTTAAAAAATTCATTTTTTAAACAGTTACATAAAAAAATGCTTAATGGATATAATGAATTTAATGGATAAAAAACGTTTAAACTAACTTTTTTTGCATTATTAATTTTTTTTTGATCATACTTCAAGGTACCTTATGTTTCTGTTAGTAACTTTTAATTGTTTTAAATAATTGTTAAAAAAATTCCTAAAAATTATAAACAATACAATTTTTTATAAAATGACTTTAAAAAAATGAAAAAAACGCCTAGAGATATGTTAGTGAGAAATTTGCTTTTGTCCTTAAAATTTATTTACGAAAAATACTTTATTTATATTAAGGGCACAATGTTTACTAACAATTACATTGTTTAAAAAATAATTTTATGCAAAAAAAAAGAAAAAATACTTGAATATATGGCTGAGACAAATCCAGGGCTGTTTTTAGTTTTTACTGAAAAAAGTAATACATTTTTTAAACAATTGTTCAAAAAAAGAAATACTTTTATTAAAAAGTCATGACGTTTGGCAAAAAATTCAAATTTTTTTGAAGAAAATTCATCTGTTTCACATTAAAATTTAACTCTATCAATTTGTAGTGGAGACATTTTGTGTTTAAAATACCAACTATTATATTTCTTAAAAAGTTTTATTAATAACTGTTCGGGTGAATTTTTTTTTAATTCGACTGTTTTTAATATTTACAGACGAATTTTTAACAAAATAGTTAAAATATTAAACAAAAAAGATTTTTCAGTCAAGAAAAGAAAAAAATTGCAACCAAACTCTTAAATTTTCAAGTCAAAAAGACGAATTTTCTACAAAATATTTGAATTTTTTTCCAAACGAAATATCTTTGTAACCAAACTATTTATTTTTCAAACAAAATAATTAAATTTTCAAACAAATGATACAAAAAATATGTAAATAATACATTTTAAGAATATAAATAAATAATAATAATAAATAATAATTAGTAATAGAAAAGAATAATGATAAATAAATAATAAACTTGAATAATAATTTTTTTAGAGTCTACACCCTAAAAAAAAAGGATGAGTTTACTTGAAAACAGATTTTTAACTCGAAAATATAAATTGTCATCAGAAAAGCTAATTCAAAACCAAACAGTTGAATTTTCAAGTAAACCGATTATATTAGTCTCATTAATATTCATAACATTCAATATTAATCTATAATATTAAATTTTAATGCATACTTACAGAATTTTTATTGAAAAAATTAATTTGTATGTTACTATTAAATTACTTAGAATAATACGAAAAATAATCTTTTCCCGGTTTAGGTAACTTTGTCAAGAGCATGTCCAAATGCGAAACATCATATTTATAACCTATAGAATAAAATCGCTAAGAAAGTTATGAATTTTATTCTGGACCACTTTAAAAATATGTTAGAAGTATTTTTTATTATTTTTTACTAAATGTATAACTTGCCAGAACAAAAATAAATAGTGGTAAAAGATTCATAAGAACTTCCAAAAACTATACAATTTTTACTTCTACGATTTATGTTAGAATACAAAAGATACTCGAAGATATCTGTTTAAAAATAAAAGATAAGTGCCGTCAGTCTTTTCCCAACATTTACATCTTCAGGACTTTCGAAATAATCTTTTCAGTGTATATTTAAAAAATGTATGTGTGCAAAGTGAAATTATCTTTGCAATGCAGTTTGTCTTGTTTATTAGCGATTCATTTTCATTAAATTATTCCCACTTTTGTAGAGGGGTAAAAATTTAATGAGCCTAAAGCGGCCTACAAGATAATTTCGTTTAAGAATTTAAAAAAAAAAAAATGGCGAAATACTCGTTTCTTTTCTCGAAGGGTGATGCAAAGCAAAGAGTCTCCAAGGATGCACCGATCCAGGAAACGAGGCGAGGACGAGACATCTTGGGGCTATTGTTGCAGTAGAACGATATATATAGGTATATATATATATATATGTATATATATAGGTATATACGGAACGGAATCTAATCTGATGGAGCTCGGGTCCACCTAATGGGCAACCCGTGTCGTGACACGCACCTCAGACTCCTGCCGGACCCGGACCCATATCCCACAAAAAGGCAGTGTCGTGTTCTCCTTTTCTGTTAGTGACGCAATTGACGGTGTAATGCACTCGACGAATCGCGTGATAGGCTCTGAGGCCGAATAGGGAAGTCGAAGTCGCTTATACCCAGGCACAACATACCAAGAGAAATGGATTATTCTACGGAATACTGGAACACCTTATGTTACACACACCGAAACACAAATGTCTGCTATTATTTGTTGATGATTGATGATGCTTTACTTATAATATTTTCAACCAACTTTCACTTATAGCTGGGCTGAAATAATTTCGAAACAATGAACATTCTCTTCACTGATTCCTGGCAGATAAACCGATATCAGAAATGTCATTGTAGTTTTAATTGACCATCTGGATAACGAGATATCCAAAGAGACAAGAGAGACTCACGTGGATATTATGAAGACTTTTTTTATATTAGAAATGGCTTCTAAACTTTTTGTAAATAACCAAACATAAAAAATTAAAGAAACTTGGCACCCCCTACATTCCCCTACTTCCCCCTTCCTGACTTTACATTTACCACTCTTCCCCAAATTCTTCCTCTAGTACCCCCTCTCCTCGCTAAACCAGCTAACACACCACTTTCTCTACTTCCCTTCACGATTCATCATTTCCCTCCTCTACTCATCCTCATTTTCTTATAATTTCCCGTACTACTCCTTATTTCTCCTGTGCCCCTCCCCTAATTTCTGCTCCTTCCATTAGCCAATGTATTCTTATTTGCCCTACTCCCTAAACCCTAATCCTTATACAACCCCTTTATACAATTTCTCTATTTATATCCCATCATTTCCCATCACTTACCTTAATTTTCTGCCACAATTTCCAATCAATTCTCTTAATCGTATCCTGAACTTTTTAGAATGATCCAAATTTTAAAAATTAATCATTATAGGAGTCGCGAACCTACAAAAAAGGGTTTAGTGGTCTATTAGAACGTAAATAAGTCGTTCAAACCTCTTTCTTTGATACTTTCCCTCCACTGATATCCCAGATTTTACTAACTCTTGCCCAAATTCTTCCTCTTCTCGCTTCACCAGGTAACACTTCTATTCCTTACGTTCCTTCACCAGCCCTCACTTTCCTTCATTTCTATTAATTTCCCCTACCTCCACTTACGTATATTCACTTCTCTTACTTCCCCTCACTAATTTACCCTATTTCCTATCCCTTAAATTCCGCTATTTTCCCTCGCCAATTTCATTTTATTTCATTTACTTCATCTCCCACCATCTTCCATCAATTTTCCTACTTTCCCTGCCCTAATATCCCTTTACTTCCACTAATTTTTATCTCCTTACACACCATACTCCCCCTCAACATTTACCCTTACTTTCCCTACTTCCCTTCTGAGCCCTTTAGAATAAAATAAATATAAAAAAATTAGTCAAAGAAGATTGCACCCGCTTACAAAAAAAGGTTCCGCAGTCTATTTGGACGTACATAAGTCTTTGAAACCTACTCCTTCTATACTTTCCCTCTACTGCTCCCCCTACATTCTCCCATAACACCTCCCTCACTTCACCTTTTACACCTTAGCCCAACTGCTTCCTCTCTGCATTACCTTTGATTATCTTTCCCACACTTCGTCTACTGCCCTCTCTTCATTTCCCTGTCCTCATTCTTCTTCCCTTCGTCCACTCCTAAACCATGTCCCTTACTTTTTCTTTCTTTCTTTCTTTTCTTTTACTTATTCTTCTCACTTATACCCCCTTACTTTCCTACTGCACCGGCTTTCCATTCCCTTATTGCCCCTCACTTCATCTGATTTTCCTACCTTATTTTCCCTTTCTTTATTTCTCCTGACTTCTCCAACTTCCCGTCCTTTCATTTCTCCTCACAACTCAACTTCCCCTACGCTCCTTTGCCCTCACTTCCCGCACCTTCACTCTCCTAATTTCCCCTCACTCTTTCTACTTTCTCTCCCCTCACTTCCGTTACTTCCCCTACTTTTCAAAATTGAATTTACTTCCACTTACCCCCACTTACCCAATTTTGGAAAAAGTTTGACGGCTGGACGGAAAGACTGTTAATGACAGATTTAATGAATGAATTTTATTGATGAGATCATTCCAAATAAATTAATTATTAAGTAAAAGTTATAGTTTAGATTATTCAAAATAATTGATTTGGGCAGTTAAAGTTACTGATTAGATCATCGGATTAGGGATCGTTCCAGATTGGATAATTTAAGACTGATTTCCTCAGTGTGTCAAAATAATTGATTTCCTATGTCACTTCTGACTGATTTGTCAGTCGCCGAATCCGCATTATATAAATCTGTCAAAATAAATTGTTAATCAGTCACTTTAGACTGATTTCAGGTTTAAAAAAAAAAACGAAGATATTTTTAAAAGAAAACAATCCCGCTTTGAATTCGCTAGCGTATTCTCTTTGTTTGACACTACTTTTTACTTTTATCGTCATTAAAATTAAATTTATTGAACAAGGACTAATCTAAAGGTAATTTTTTCTTTAAATTTCACTAATTAAATTAGTTAACAATATTTTGACTGACGTGAATTTGCTAAAATCAGTAATTTACTATTCACAATCCTCCACAGGCTGCATTTCTTGACAGATTTAGAATTTTGTTTTAAAATTGTCAGTATTAAATTTTGAAGTTCCTTAAAGCTCTTTTATTTTTTAACTTAATTTTGTATTTAAAAATATACTAATAAATATAGTGTAGTAATAAGCAATGTTGAGAATATGATTTTTTATGTAAAAGAAAATTCCTTGAATAAACTCGCTATTAATTATCATTATCCAGTTAATATTTTTTAAAAAAATACTGTTAATCGGTCTGTTGCAGGAAAGAAATTATTTTGTCTTAAAGCATTGTAATTAATTATTATAATTGCCAAATAAGTAAAAAATTGTCAGGATTTGAAAATATTTAAACACGCAATAAAGCTATAAATAATCTTTTAACTTTTTAAGTTAAATGGGCAGGCTGATCTACATAGCAGAAAATTAAATTTTGGAATAACATTTCATTGCAAGATGATTTTTATTTTAAACAATATTTTATTTCTACTACTACAACATTCGTTTAAATATTATTGGACACAAGATTAAATTTATAAACCAATGAGTTAAAGTACCTTAAAAATTTAATTTTGAGAATGTCTAACCCCTGCGTAACAAATCAGTAATTATTACTGACAAAACAGTACTTTCAACAAGAAACATTCAAATATGAACAAATTATTCACTGAGTTTTACAGGTTAGATCAGTGAAAATAACTGGCTTTATTATTTAAAAAAATAGATTAGGTAATTAAAAATAATTGATTTTATTAGTGAATAAAATTTACTGATTTGAGATGTCATTTTCGACTTATTTGTCAGTCGTTAAATGCGAATTATCGAATTATTTATTCAGTGAAACTTACAGTTCCGATCACTGCAAATTTGTGATTTGCTCAATTAAATTAGCTGATTGAATTATCCGAAGATGACCAATTCAATCACTGAAATTCAAAGATTGGATCATTTAAAATGACTTATTTCATCAGTAAATACGTCTTACAGATTGGATTAGTCAAAATATATAATTTTATTAGTGAATCATATTTACTGATTCAAGAAGCCATTTTTGACTGGTTTGTCAGTCGCTTTCAAGAAAAAAAACGCAAAAAAATTATTTTATAAGTTTTTTTCTCGAAAATGGGGTTTCTAAATAGACAAGTCACCCAGACTACGCTAAACAATAACTGTCTACACCATATGTTTAAAAATGTTTTCACTCGATTTAATATTAATTAAAATTATTCCCTAAGGTTAATATTTTTATCAAAAGCTTATTTTATTTTAAAAAAAGGTTGATAAAAAGTACTTATTTTCTTGTACAAAAATGTTTAAATTTTTAAAAATCCCATTTCTCAAGAAAAAAAAATGAATAAATTAAGGTACTGATGTCCTGTCAAATAAAAACTTGTATTTTTTATGAAAAATGGTAAAGTTAAATTAAACATTAGTTTTAACAAAGTTTTTTGCAACTGAATTTTTTTCTGACCGTCCCTTCTTACCTGGTTTTGAAAAATGATTGCATTTTAATAAATGGCGGCTTCTTTTTTCCGGGAAAACATTATCTACAACTCTACTGTTTACAATTTTGAAAGAGAATTTTTCTATGGCTGAAATCATTCGAACATTTTTTTCAGAAAACAGTTTTTAAAGAAATAATTATATTTTAGGATTATTCAGTTATTTTGAAAATTGGACACAGTAGATTTGTAAAGAATGTTCTACCGGAAAAAATAAGCTTTCATTAATTAAATGCAATCATTTTTCAAAATTGGTAAAAAGCGACGGTCAGAAAAAATTCAATTACAAAAAGCATGGTGAAAATGAATGTTTATCATAACTTTTAATATTTTCATAAAAAATAAGGCTTTTTATTTTAAATGACATCAGTTGTAATATTTTGATTCTTAAAAACACAGAGAACTTTTTTTAGATATCTGACTTTTGGCACCTCAACTACATTAATGAAATTTTTTTTCATTATATTTTTGAAAAAAATAAAATATTTGAAGAAAAAAAAATAAAACTGGAAATTAAAGTATCTTGAATTTAATTTTAATTAGGGCAAAATTGTCAAAAAAAGAAAAAAAAAACAGAAAAATGGATTTTGCTCAAAAACTGGTGTAGCGATGTTGTATCTTTCTTGTCTTAAAGTAGTCTTAAATGCATACCAGAAGAAAAAAATCCAAAACAAACTAAGGAGTGCCAGCACCTTTGGGTTAAGCTCAATCGAGGCTAGCCGTGCCATATCACTAGATGCAGTATCACGTGACCATAAAAATGGCCGCTGTCATCATGAACAGCTGATAGCAATCAGATGTAAGTGGACTTTCTATCTAACCAAATGACTGCAGATATATTTATTGGAAAAATGTAAATTAAATTCCTCGAAAAATGTATAAAACCGTAATCTGGCTTGAATGTTGCCTTAATCTCGATACTCGGAGACTGCGTGCATCCCGGGTGGCTGAAGTGCAATTTACCGGGCAAGGCGGAAGAATTGAAACTGGTTGCGGAGACCAACGTCGATAAAAGAGGACTTCGAGAGCATCGACTGACAAAAGCGTACCTTTGATAAGATTAAAAGCGGCGCGAGAAGAACCTAGAGAAGTGCGAAACGTCGTTACCTGAGTCTCGGACTTGCACCAGATGGATAAACAAGGCCTGTCTTGCCTTTCGATTAAAGGTAATCGAATTTAAAATTTTGCTCAACTACACTCTTGAAATATTCTTAAAAATTTGCTCATTCTTCGGTTAGTTAAAGTTCTGTTGTGAATGTAGCGAAATATAAAATTATTTGATCAAATCATATTTAAATAATAAGATTAACCGTGGCGAGGCGGCGCCAAATTCAAAAAAATATATCAAGAATCGTTATCTGGTATAATAATGTTTTTGTGCCCTATTGGAGAGACTTGAGACACGACTTAAAGGTCACTAAAAATAATGCCCATTAAAAATATCTGTCATGCAAAGAATATGCAAAAGTTGCCCAAGTAATTAGGAAAAATATATGGCGTATTTTTTTTTTAATAAAGAACACAAAATGAATTTTTGAAATCAAATTTCAAAAGCCATTTTAGAAATTTTAAAACTTGCCGTGATTAAATTTATTTGGCTGGGCGAGGGGAAAACAACTTCTAAAAATGTAGTAAATCTGAAGTGGGTTACCCAGATGTATCTTAAGAACCTTGGATTACGTGGATTGTAATTTGGAAAAACGATAATTACGTGAGATTGCAGGTAGATTACTCTGCTTTAGATGTGGATTATTTGAGATTGTAAGTAGATTAGACAGGACTAAAAGTGGATTCTTTAGGATCGCAAGTGGATTAAAGAGGAGTAATCTATATAACGCAGGAATTCAAGTGGATTACTGATAATTACAAGTGGATTTACTAAGATTATACTGGATTAAAAGTGGATTTCTTCATGCCACAGTTGGACTGGATGTCGCCAGATCAAAAGTGAATCATCTAGGATCAGAAGTAGCCTTTGTATTTTTTTCTTTTACACTGCTTTTTATATTCTCTTAGCATCTTGCATACACATACGTAAAAGTTATAAAGTAAATCTTTACTTCTCCTTATTTCATTCCCATCACATCACTCACTTTCCATCCTCTCAATTTCACTCACTTCCACTCCTTCTTTTTCCACACTGCGCAAAGCCTCATTATGCCTACTTTCTACCCCTTCTCAACCTTGATTTTTCCTTATCTACTTTCCCTCACCTCACCTCTAACCCACTCATTCTCTTCTATACGTCCCAACCACTAACACTCTTCACATTCTTTAATTCTCCTATTTGTACCCCCCCCCCCTTACTTTCTTTACTTCTCCTCCTCTTACAACGCACAAATACACTTAATTCTTCTACTTACCAGTCCCTCATATCCCACACTTTTAATCCTATTACTTCCCTCACATCTCCATCCTCTGCTTCCCTTAATTCCACTCCCATACTTTTTCTACTTCCTCTTTCCTCCCTTTCTTTACTTCTCTCTTATCAATTTTCCTCCTCCTTAATTCCCCTACTTGCATTGCCCACGCAACCCACCCTTCACTTTCTCACGCACTTAATTTCTCTATACATCGCAAACCATCACATTCTCCACATCCCTCATTTCTCCTACTTTCTACTCCCTCACATTCCTTACTTCTCCTTTCTCTAGTTCCCCTCTCCATACAATCCCATACTCACACTCAATTCTCCTGCTTTTAAATCCCTCAAATCCCACATTTTTAATCCCATGACTTCCCTCACTTCCCTGACTTCTCCATACTCTAATTCCCCCAATTTCACTCCCATACTTTTCCTGCTTCATATACCTTGTCTCTCCTCAATTCCCCTACTTTCATTCCAAATTCAACCTATCCCTAACTTTCTGACCACTTTCACTTTTCTTACTTCTCCTTCCTCTACATCTCAAACCCTCATATTCTTCACACTTATCGCATCCCGCACTTCTCCTATGTCCTACTTCCTCACTTATCTTACCTCTCCTTTCTCTACTTCCCCATCTCTCACAACTCTCTCTTACACTCACACTCTCCTACTTCTCCTACTTACCAAAATCCTCACATCCCATACTTCAAATCCCATCACTTCCCTTATTATTCCATCATTTACTTCCCCTAGTTCCACTTCCATAGTTGTCGTACATTTCTTCCTCTATCTTTCCTTATAATAATAATAATAATAATAATAATAATAATAATATTAATAATAATACTAATATAAATCGCAATAAAGCACAAACATGAAAGAAAAAAATGTCAGTACCTTTACATTTTTTTCTGCCTTAAATTTTTTTATTTTTACCTGAGGGACACATAGGGTTATCGGAACATGTTCTAAAGGAAAGGTGAGCATATTTTATTAAGGATATTTTTTCTTTATTACTAACAAGGGCAGGTCGCGAGGTGTACCACACCGATTTCTTTCATTTTGCAAAATGTTGTAGTACTTCAAAAAATATTAGACGCGTATTTTTCAAGTGCTAGTTCTTCGATTTAAGGGGTGAGAATCGCCCTAAAAGTTCACCCCTAAAAACAGTTTTTTTAATACCTCATGAACTATTTGGAGTTTTTAAATAAAATTAATGTCAAAATCTTTTTTTTGAAAATGCGTCCCTATGATCACGGTTTTTGTGCAAAAGGGTCGCAATCCTTAATTT